>BJCM01233423.1:0-22189 GCA_018326385.1 Flaveria bidentis
AAAGCACATTCACCTTGAGGTTCTTTTGTCAAATAAGTTCGATGGATACCCCATTATTTGTTGGACTTCCAGAATAGGTGATTGTAGTTAGAACACAAAAGAGAGGAGAGAAGATGTCAGTAGTTGGTGCTGATTTTGTGGGGTAGTCAGGAGCATATGACTACTTATGGGCCAATCAAGTTATATTTATTCACACAGAGAGGATTCTCATTCTTAGGGGGAATCCATGTATAGAGAAATTGAATACGCAACCAGAAAGTGATGATGTGAGCAGGTTTCTAATGATGAATCTACATGCATGCTGATTTGTTTGATATTGTCAGCTGTGGATTGGAACCTTCAACCTTTTTCCCAATACACCGTATGAAGACGTTAGGAGAGCGCAATATTTATATATTAGGATATGCTGAATGTGAGGGGGAATTTCTACAGTTGTTAATGTTAATCAGGTTAGACTGTATCAAGATTGAAGCAATGGAATGCTGTTCATGTCATTATCTGGATAAATCAGTCATATGGGGAATCTTGCTGCTATAATGGTGTTCTGCAAAGTAAACGAAAGCTATTGTGCTTAAATTCATTTTCAGGGATACTGTAGCAACCTGACAGATTGACAACGTTGGCTAATGTGTTTTTCATTTGATTCTATTAGAAACCAGAGCAAAGATTGACTGAAGATTGTAAGAGGTGTTATCTACTATTAGCAAGCAACGTCCAAGGTGGAATTTGTTGGAGCATATATTGTCGTATATAGTGTGTCTGTCGCTTGACGAATAGTCTAGGCTTAATGTATTACACCTGAAATGTTGTAAACACATGAAACTGGTTCATTCGCAGGGGCATATGCGAATGAGACTCAGTCGTACGACTGAGCCATGCTAATGGACCAGTCGTGCGACTAAGAGATGCGATTGGGGCATTCGTAAGACTGAATCATAAGAATGGTCCAATCGTACGATTGAACCATACGCATGGTCCAGTCGTACAATTGAACCATACGCATGGTCTAGTCATACGAATGGGCCCAGTCGCATCTAATATGGCCGAGGCCTATATATACCAGTTTCAATGTGTTGAGAGAAGAGGATTTGAGAGGGAATCTTCATGGGGCCTAGGGTTTCCAGATGAGAGGGGAGATCATGCTCGATCTCCCCTTGCCAAGAGTCTTGATTCTTATGTTGTAACGAGCTTGTAATCGTTAGGTTTTATCAATGAAACCAATTTTTGATAAAAAAATTAATTCCACCTTGGATGTTGCTTGCGAATAGTAGATAACACCTCTTACAATCTTCAGTCAATCTTTGTTCTGGTTTCCAATAGAATCAAATGAAAAACACATTAGCCAACGTTGTCGATCCGTCAAGTTGCTACAGTATCCCTGAAAATGAATTTAGGCACAATAGCTTTCGTTTACTTTGCAGAACACCATCATAGCAGCAAGATTCCCCATATGACTGATTTTTCCAGATAATGACATGAACAGTTTTCCATTGCTTCAATCTTCATACAGTCTAACCTGATTAACATTAACAACTGTAGAAATTCCCCCTCACATTCAGCATATCCCAATATATAAACATTGCGCTCTCCTGGCGTCTTCATACGGTGTATTGGCCAAAAGGTTGAAGGTTCCAATCCACAGCTGACAATATCAAACAAATCAGCATGCACGTAGATTCATCATCAGAAACCTGCTCACATCATCACTTTCTGATTGCGTATTCAATTTCTCTATACATGGATTCCCCCTAAGAAAGAGAATCCTCTCTGTGTGGATAAATATAACTTGATTGTCCCATAAGTAGTCATATGCTCATGACTACCCCATAAAATCAGCACCAACTGCTGACATCTTCTCTCTTCTCTTTTGTGTTCTAACTACAATCACCTATTCTGGAAGTCCAACAAATAATGGGGTATCCATCGAACTTATTTGACAAGAGAACCTCATGGTGAATGTGCTTTGCTCATCCTCAAATCTATGCAAAAGGTAGTTCCAAACTTTTTTTTTCTTTTTTATTTCTTTTTTTGGTCTGGAACCCCTTTCATTCATATGACATGGAAGAAAAATATCACATTCGTGTGAATGAATTATATGAATGATATATTCGTGCGACTACACATAAGACTGGTCCAGTAGCATGACTGGACATAAGACTGGTCCAGTCTCACGACTAGACATAAGACTGGTCCAGTCTCATGGTCCAGTCGCTTGAACCATTTTGCACACAGATTTTTAGATCTGCAGCCGCCAAAACTGCCAAAAACCTAATCTTATGAATTTTACATGAACCGAACCGAAATAGACATCATAAGATTCGCAGGGGTGATAGGAACGTGGTTTCGAGTTCGATTTTAACATAGAAACACCACACATAACCAGATCTGAGCAAAACAAGAACACAAAATGTCAAAGAACCTGAAATCGATCCAGAAATCAAGAGCTCAGGTTGCTAGAATGATTTTTAGATCATTCCAGCAAAAACCCACTCTGATACCACTTGTTAGGATTGTGTATTGGACGAAATACTAACTGATAAACGTGTATACCGAATCAAATAGTGCGGAATCCTATTTGATTGGTGATCCAATTAGTGAGAACGCACGTAGAAACAAATGTGGATTGAATCTAAACGTTAAGAACGATTGGTAATCGATCTAGTGCGATCTATGAACTTGGAACAGGTTCTTAGAAGTCTCTAGATGGCTAGGGTACGTATGTATCTGAAGTGTTATGTTTTTCCACGAATTAAGTTGTATTTATAGGTTAGGGTTTCTCATTCGTGCGACTGAACCATTAGCATGGTTTAGTCATGCGATTGAGCCATACGTTGATCCATTCCCATGACTGAGTGTTCAGTCGTGCGACTGAGCCAATCTCATGTTACAATCATGCGACTGATCCAGTCTCCTGGTTCAGTCGTGCGACTGAATCATTCGTATGAAGTTGTTCATGTGTATGGTCCATTAGCATAGGCCATTCTCATGAGAACTTCATTTTACTAAGTTTGAATATATTTCTTAATCATTACATTACTAAGATTAATTCAAACAACCATAAACCTATATAGTCAGTTCAATATGCGTTAACCTACTAATCAATGAAATAATAAACATTATAAGCACAACCACACATTGTATTTAATTAAGTACCCATTCTATTACATATGTGTAAGACAATAAAGACATTTTACATTAAGCTCATGAACTAGGTACACATGTATCTACATCAACAGAGCCTAAAGGGACCTCTTATCTCTAGCACACATCAGTTAAAACCAACTGAGGTGAGTCCCACGGATGTGGAGGGGACTCATGTAGATTCAGCTGCCACTACTGAAGGAAACTCATTGGATCCTCAGGCTAGTGGTACCATCTCTAAGACTGAATCTACGACAAACATGCCCTTTGATGACTCTGAAAGAGACATCCTCAGGCAAGGGAAACCAGGGTGCCAAGAAACCATATCTGGTGGTGAGGGTGAACATACAAGGTATGTTACCTCATCTCCCCGTGATTCTTCAAAAGAAGATGAGGGTAGTATGCAACTCAATATTCAAGACCTACTTTCTAAAGTCTGAAACCTTGAATCAAAGGTTAAGAATTTAGAGGATAGGTCTGCTACTCAGCAACTTGAGATTGAAAACCTCAAGGCTTAACTAGCTGAGAAACAAATTGAGAGATCTGTCAGGCATGTATAGACTAAGGTTTCGCTGACCTCTTCCTCTAGCTCATCTAGTTGTCAAGATGATGCTACCAAAAAAAGGGAGAATATTTAGAGACAAACAACAAAGAAACCACAAAGCCAAGCTTTAACTTCTATATCTGCTAGATATCTGACTCCTACAGCAACAGTCTTTCCTAAGCCTCCTCAAATTGTCCTGCAAATGGACCCAAGGATACTCAGAGATCTCAACAAGATCTTCTCCAAGTTCCTATTGAGATCTTATTTAGATCAGCCTAGCCTTGATACGGCTATGATATACTTTGGAGCTGAAGAGCTGAAGAGGCTAAGTGCAACTTCTACCACTATGGAAGAAGTTGGTCAACCTAAGGCCCTAATGGAACCTATGATTCATTTTGAAGGGGAAATGAGGACTGATGGCCCAGCAACTGAAACAGTTGGGACAGATAGTGCATTCCTTCAGACTTTCGAAGCTGAAGTCAAAGCCTCGGAAGAACAATTTCAATCTTCCAAAGTTGAGATGGAAGCTGCGGAAAGCCTGTTCTCCTTCTTCGAGGATCTAATCATCACAGATGCAATTCTAGAGCTGGCATCTGAGGTGAATAATGAGGACTTTCTCAACCAACCCCTAGCTCAAACATCCACCATTCCTTAATTTGAACCCTCCTTTCAAGAACCACCAAAGTCTAGCACTTCAGAAGACGTCAAAGGCAAGAAGAAGATGACTGAGGAAGAGCTTCAAGAGGAGGAAAGGATTGAGAAACTTTAAAGAAAAGGTAGACTCCCAACTAGGAAGTTGCTAGTTGCCAGCACCAAAGCAGCTGCAGCCAACCAGGAGGCAGTTAACAACAAGAAAAGGGTGGCGATCATTGATAAGCTTATCAAGCTTGGAGCTGTCACTAAAGATATTCTCCTGTTATCACTAGAGGAGTTAGTAAAGCTAGAAAAGGTAACCATGCTACAGATTGAACGAAGGGAGGAAGTAGCAAGGTTGGCCTTAGAGGAGGAAAGAGAAAGGAAGAAAAGGGAAGCTGATCTGTAGCTTAAGAGGGAAAGGATAACTGTTCTGAACTCCCGGGGTTTCTCTCTTCAAGAACTATCTCCATACAATAATGACACGATCCTATGGCTCTTCAACAAATAGTAGGATCAACTGGAGAAAGAGGAAGAAAGCTGCAAAAGAGAAGATGAGGAAGAAGAAGAGAAAGAAAGAAGTAGCTGGGGTCATTGCTGCCAAGAAGATAGGTGAGAATGCCTGGATAAAGAATTATCTCTAGGCTCATGGCTTCTCTGGTAGGCAAGTGGGACCCATGTCTAAAAAGACACTACAACGACTTGTCAGTGACATCAAGGTTGACATTTGCTTGGGAAAAAGGAAAGATATGTACAAAAAGGGACAGGGGATGATCTTCAAACCAAACCTCAACCCCAACCTACAACCCAAACTCAACCCCAACCTCAACCTGAGCCTTTCCCATTTCCTTTCCTTATCAAAACTAAACCCACTTCCGAACCTTACACCCTTGAACCCACACCAACCATCATACCTACCTCATCACCATAACCACCTCAACTAATCATCCCTCAACCTAAAACATTACCCCGAACCCAAACACCACTACCTACCCAACAACCATCCAGACCATCCCCTCAGCCTTCTAAACATCTCTCCTTAGAGGAGTTTAAGAAGATCAAGATGAAGCGTATCAGATTCATAATTTTGAGCGATATCTCTTGTGAGGAGGATTCTGTCAAGATAACTTTTGTTGATGGATCCTCATGTTCCCTCACAAGAGATCAATTCCTTGATCTGCCTAGAGGAACATTGGACCAGACTTTTAAAACTTCTTGGCCTCAACTAAAATTCTCTTAATGATGAAGAGAAGAAGCTAAGAAAGAAGCTGGTGACTCTACTGGATACCAAGAAGGGGAAAAAATACCTAGCAAACCCCTTATGCCAAGAAAGAAGATTGTACAATTGAGGTTTAAAGACTTTTCTCACAACTTTGTTGTTGAGAGAGAGAATGGTGAGTTGAACATGCTTAATGCCTCATCTCTGCTACACTTGAGCAGATTTGATATTGTTGAATTAGCATAGAAGCCATTCTCTAATCCCTCAAACTCCGAGACTGCAGCCCGCATCAAAAATCACCTAAGAAGCCTTCACCTTGCTGAGCTAACTACTAGGACAAGGATTGAAGAGGAGTCAAAATAGAGAGAGGAGGAGGAGAGGAAAGGATCAACAACTAAAGGCAAAGCCTTTCTCTAAATGGTTGTAGATCCTAAACTTGAATCCGTTGTTAGATAGGAGTATGACTATACCTCCTGACAACTAATGCTCTTTAGGGGGCACAAAAAAGGGCGCACGTCATTAGGAGTGATAGATTGGATCTCCTGTCCACTTATGACTTACACAGACTTCTCAACACAACTTCCGAACAAAACAAAGAAACATACACATATCTCTTGTCCCTTGTGCATAAAGTTTTGAGAAGCAGAAGTAAGTGAGGTTTTGGTAGCATCAGCCTAGGGTGAGTTTGTTGGATCTAGAAAGGCTGGTGCAATCAAAACCAAACACTTAGACTATTTTTGGTGCAACTTATAAAGGACTTCCGAAGCTAAGTGTGGAACTTCCGAAGGAAATGGAGTTCTTCCGAAGACAAAGTGCAAGATCAACTTCCGAAGAAAAAGCTCCAACTTTCGAAGAAAAAGCTCCAACTCTGAAGACAAAGTCTTCTCTTCTGAAGTTCAAGACTTAGAAGAATTCAAAGACAATGACTTCTGACGAAGAAGTCCTCAAGCCACGGAAGAAGCAGCCTCTTCTGAAGTATAAAAGGCTTTGGAAGAACTTGTTCTTCTGAAGCCAATTAACCTTCGGAAGATGCTGCTATGGTTCAATGGACATAAGTATGGTTCTCTAACACTTCACTACAGACCTTTGATACTGCATGGCGTTTTCCCAAAAGGTCATGTAGTTGACCATACTTTATTCCATTGTTCACCTTTATATGTTAGTACAGTTGCTAACTTTAGTTGGTGACAAAAGGTAAGTCAAGGACATATCATGACTACCATATCTTAGATAAGACATTATCTAAGATACCTTAACTATAGCTTTGTAGTATCTGCTTTAGTTATAGGATTTCAGCCGGTATCAGAGTATAACCGGCTGTAGGTGATAGTATATATAGTTTCTCATTGTAACTCTTGTATCATGCTTGTAAGAGTCTTGTAAACTTTGAGTTGAGAAGTAATATATACAAGTACCTTAAAAATTATTTCTTTGTGTTCTTAAGTTACTTAGTATATTATAATCAACTATTTGAGAGATCTGCTTCATCATATCGTGTGAGTCTAAATGAGTTTGAGAGAAAACAAAGTGTTAAATGACATATATCGATCCTGCAATATCTATGTATGCAAATCTATGTTTACTCACTAGATAATTCATTAGCTGGTTACATTAGTTTTTCACATGATGATAGAAAATGTTGCTTAGTTGGATTACATGTATGCAAACTTATGTTTTTGAATTTTATATGGTTGTTAAACAATTTTTGGTTATTTGAAATTATAAAATTTGCATATAATACTATCTTAATGCTTTAAGTACCATATGATATGAACAATCGATTATGTTTCCGTCATTGGTGGGGGTGTAACAGATGCCATCTAAACTCCTTCAGATTTCACACATCTAGTAATTTTAATTTGCTACATCTCATGTTATAGTGTTATTTTATTATTTTTGAAACATTTTCCAAGTATACACTATTATCCACTAATCTAGTATGGTGCCACGAACTAGCTATCCTATATTGATTAAATTTGTAGGAATCATTTATTTCAAATAATAATTTGAAGTTGTTTCATCAAGAATTCCATGAGTTTATGCTTTATATAATTAAAGAAACAAGAATCTTATAGATGATTTAATTCTTTGTTCAACTTGGCAATTACATATCACATGACTTATCAAAATAAGTACAATAGTTTTATTCCAAATAAAATTATGCAATCATGTAATAATCAATAAAAGACAAAACAAAGAAATCCTTGTTCTAAACGAAGGGAAAAAATATCACCATATGACGTAATATAAAAACTTGAATCTTCAAAAGTACTTTTACTATAAAGTGCTCTTTTAAGTTGCTTTGATGTTTATCTTTTATTTTCTTCCACTCCTTTAATCTTTATATGATAATTTTACATATTGTTAAAAGTGTTATTTTTAAAGGATTAAAGAATAGAAGATATTGCCAAGATACATGTAGTGAATGCTTTAACTTGCTTTAGTTATCTCGGGCATCACTCTAACCCCACACCTAAATGTAAAAGCCCGCTACCCTGGTGTAATCAATAACTATGTCCTTGTATCCGCTCTTTTCAACTTCTTCTGATGCTTCTCTTATTTACTTGAGTTTGACTAGTGTAGGTCATCAAGCAAAATTCCTATATTGATGTCATAACTGATGTAGACACCCACCTTCTGAAGGTTATCAACATAGCTCTACATTCATGGTATATTGGGGCTTAATCATCCATAATAAGAGAATAATTCTCCCATCATCTTGTTTCCAACGGGAACAAGTCATTCCTTTTCATAATCATCACAAAAGCATCACAAACAAATATGTTTTTTTTGAACGGCTGGTTAATTGTTAAAAATTAATAACACTTAGTAATAATTCACTACCGTCAAGGTTTGAACCTTGGACCTCAAAAAGAGGCAAAGCCTCCCACCTCCCCCTTGAACCACTAGGCTAAGAGATCATTAGCAAATATGTTAATGACTAGGCAAGATTCTATGGGTATGCATGCTTGATCAAACTCATCAACTTTATATAACATGATTTTAGTACGATCATGATCCTTGATTTCAATTGTCTTTATATGATCCTTTAAGAATGCGTAAGGATTCTTATCATACTTGTTATGAAACCTTTTCTTAAAGTCACTAATCATGTCATAAGTTGGCCAAACTCGTAAAAAAGTTCTCAGCTCTTAGCTAGTGGCTTGAGCCTCATCATAGAATTTGACCCAAACCTCTTGACAAATTAACTAGCATCACGCGTGGTCGCTCAGAAACAAGACACTCCTAAACATATAACTTCTTTATAAGCCTTTAGACTCTCTTCAAGACTTCAAGTTATAGTACTAATTTATGAAGTTTTTTTCCATTGAGTTTAACATTCAGAACTCAAGAGCTATTCACAAGACATTCATAATGTAAAAAGAAAAACATTAGCATTTTCAAATTTTTTATTTACATTATAAACAATAATGACCCTGTTTTACCATTATTTACTTTTGGAATTTGAGATTAAAACATCACTATATTTTATATGTTGTAAATCACTATTGATAAGATATAGTTACGTAGATAGTACCTTTACTAATCTGAAATATTATGTAAACATAACTGGTTTATTTAGGTCGGTAGGCTTATTTAGGTGATACATGGCTACTTTATACTTTTTATTAATAATTGAGTAAGCGCAATTGTTGTAGAATTGTGCGATATATGGTGCAATTTTAGCAACTTGTGAATCGTCCCGATACTCTTTGTTCTACTTGTACCACAAAGTGACGAGTAAAACATAGGAACCAAACAAGTAAGTTGTCCTTGATATCTCCGAGTTAAACCTAACCTTGCTCGTATCAGAACTGACGAGAGAGATGGCAAGAGATAGCTGTCTAGCCAGAGTAACCGCCGGAGTCGCCGTCGGTGGTGCTGTCGGAGGCGCTGTCGGTAAATCGCTTTTCATGCCCTCATAACCCTAATCATTCCCATCTCGTTTTAATCACTCATACTCTGCTAAACTTACTTCATTCTTCCTCTCTCTATACATCACCGCTTATCAACTGGAATTTATATTGATCTTCCGATCCTGTTGACAACTCTTGATGCTATTTGTTCTCAATGTGTTGATTAGTTTTTTTTTTTTTTATAACTTATGTTTAAACGTATTCTCTCTTCACTAATGCGAGCTGTGCAATCATTTTGATCTATAAACTGCAGTATTTTTATACTTTTGGGGTGAGTAAGAGCCCTGATATTTGGCCTATAAATTGAATAAGTGGATTAATAACCCCAATTATTATTTCGCATGTGAACTGTAGGTAAGTTGATTAAGAACACTAATAATTTGTTCTATAAACTGCAGTAAGTGGATTAAGAACCATAGAAATTTGCCCTATAAATTAAAGTAAATGGAGTAATGGACAGACATATCGAGCAAATCCCACTCAAAGAGTAGGGCCATGAGATAAAAGAGGTTGCTCATAGAGACTTCAACCTAGAAAAACCTTAATTTTTCAAGTAAGTCAGTAAGTGGAGTGAGAGCCCTAACTATTTTGTCGATAAACTGAAGTAAGTGATGTAAGAACACTAATTATTTGTGTTATAAACTTCAGTAAGTCGATTGAGAATCCTAATCATTTGACCTGTAAACCGTAGAATTTGGTACTTTTGGGTCGATTTTGTTTATAGGTTTTCAGTTAGGAGATGTACATCGAAAACCCTTGATGGCATGACATCTAGTTAATGGATAGTACTCCTTGGGTCACTAAACCTATAACATTAATGTATTGGTACCCTAGGTTTTAAATGCGCACATCAAGAGTGCATAATGCGATTATGTATGATGCGTTGATATGGAAGCGTCGGCACGTCGCTGCAGTTGATGCAGTGCGACTCATGTGATGCCCATGATGCACCCTGATGAGTGACGCAGTTTGATGTGTCGCATCATGCAGTTGACCTGTATTTGAACAAATTTGACCATTGACTGCAATGGGTTTGAGTTTTTCAAATCTTATTGAACAAATTTACCTTTAATTGAACAAATATAACCATGGATTGAGCAATGGGATTCTATATTTAAACACATTAGACCATCGATTGAGCAAATCTGACTTGAGATGATGAAGTTGTTTTACGTTTTAGGGAATAAAAGTTAACAAATCTAGTATTATCTATAAATAAGTTCGAGGTTTTTCTTTTAAATACTGAACGCCTTGCATACATGATGCGTGTGCGCATCTCACATTGGCTTTTGGGATCAAAACGCATTGGACTGCCACATACTTTTTTAGACCTAGCTGGTATCTTAATCCATATAATTGCTATCATACTAGCCATAGTTGCAACTTGTAAGACACACTCAAGGTGTAAAAAACTCGCCAATCTGCACCATAGTTATCAAAAGCGCTCGCCTGGAGCGCCTAGGTCACAAATCCAATCGATGCCCATTAATTGTGCTTCCATTTCCAACGAATTAAATCACAGAAGTTCATTGCTATTGTTTCTGTTTTCCTTTGGACCTTTTGGTTCACTGATATATGCAGTTAAATATGTTAGTTCAATGAATCTGTTCTTTTTTGTTCACTGTTTTTGCTCACTGTTTTTGCTTCTGTTTTGGTTCACTATTAATACAGTAAAATAGTAAAATATGTTGCTTCAATCTCTTTTTTTTATTCACTGTTTGTGTGTTGATTGCTTCTGTTCAATGTGTTCCCTTTTACGTAGTTTTGGTTGGTGCATTACAGGTTTTTTCAATTTGATCAAAATTCTTTTTTGTGAACTACTTTTTTTCATATATATTAGATTCTATTATATATGGACATATGGTTCATGGTTCACTGTTATATACAGTAAAAAGAATTTTATTACATAAAATATTTAAAATTATTAATTTTAATTTTAGTGCAATATTTTTTCATAGTCCCATTTTTTTTTGATAACTAGAGTGCGTCTTGCTTAGGCTATAGTACCAACCAATCGCCTAGAGTGCGTCTCGTGCCTTTGATAACTATGATCTGCACAAGGCACAAAAGAGCTATCCAGCTACAAAGAAAGTCCAATAACAGGAAAAATAAAATATATGATAGGCACAATCCTATTGGCTATTGCAATATCCTTTTTTTTTCTGCTGCTTTAGCCTACTCTATGATTTTTTTAACACGGTAATGACAATAAGTTAGAAAACAATCCATTATTTTTCCATTGTATAAACTGGATGCTTCATAAATGTTTGAGTTATTGAACAGAAGGCATATATAAGCCATATGACCTGAGTTTTTTATATGATGCATTGATGCGTTTTATATCAATTTACAGGAGCTGTATATGGAACTTATGAGGCTGTTAGGTACAAGGTATGTTCTTACATTGTTCTTGAAGCTTTTAGGATATAGAGGTCATGATTTTTATTATGGCAAATAGTCAAATACCATAAAAAGTCAACATACTATATATTTTTTCCTCAAAAAGTCCCTTAACCATTTTTTTCATATATAAAAACTATATACTTTTTTTTTGTCTCATAAAAGTTCATCAATAGTTTTTTGAACATTAAAGTCCCTTCACATATTAAATTTAAACAAAATTGTGAATTTTTAAAACAAATTGGAGTCGATATATTTGGTTGTTTGTACATTTTTTTTCTTGTATAAGTTAATAATTCCTTATCTAAAACAAAAGAATTGAGATAGAAATTTGAAAAGATTAAACATCAATCTACCACAAAACAAAATTTCCGCAAACGAATTCATGTGTTATTAATTTGCATTTTTTGCTTGAAGCGACTTAAAATAATGCTATAAATGAACGTAAACAAGACTTTATTGCTTAAACCCATGGGGCTTCAGTAAGGAAAATATGTGCGCTAAAAAGTAAGATTATTATAATAATACATATACTAATCAAAATTGTTTTTCATCGTTGATATCGTATTAGTTTATGGAAAAAAAATCTTTATTTCGCAAAATACATATAGTGTTAGATTTCAAAAGTTTTTTAAAGTTTACGTTAATCTCTCTTGTGGAATTGTTTTTTCAACTCTATTTGTAACATAATTAAATTTTCATATGTTTATGCAAGCAAAAAAGAAGTACAGGTAATCAAAATAACCAAAATGCACTGATCCCTAATTATTTTAAGAAATTTCATATTATTGTTCAAATTTAACATGTAAAGGGACTTCAATGTATAAAAAATTGTTGAAGGACTTTTACGAGACAAAACAAAACGTATATTGGTTTTTCATATGCTCAAAATATTTGAGGGACTTTCCTGAGAAAAATAAAGTATGTTGGTTTTTCTACTTCTTCTGTGTCTTTTGTTACGGTTTATATGGGTCAAATTCAGGGAGTCACTTTTGGACTTTTGTCAAATGATAGTAGCACAATGTCTGGTACCAAAACATTGGATTTTTATCACTTTTGGGTCAACTAAACCTTCGTTATTAATTTGCAGCATAGACTGTTCATTTTTTACTTGACTCGTGAATCTTGTTGATGCAAATTATATGGGTTACTTTTTTGTGTGGATAGATGTGAGAACATGTTAATATTTAGGACCCCTAAATACCCTACTAATAAACATGATCAGGTAGAGCATTAGCTTGCTTTGGGCGGATGGCCTTCAAGGGCTTCAAGACAGAAAACCAGTGAAAGTTGGATTTGAACTTAAGACCTTAGGTAGAGTATCAAGTGTAAAATGGGTCCAACAATATGATCAACTTTTCCAAACAAATGTTTTTAACTTTTCTTGGGAAAGAGGGACTACTTTTAACAGATTATTGACATAAAATTAAAGCAGTGTAATAATTGTGCAACTATATAAGAAGCCATAAAGATTATTGCAACTATATTAAGAAGCCATAAAGATTAGTTTATGTCAAACATTCTGACTTTAATTTTCAAAAAGGCACCCAACTCTGAAACTTCTTATACACTAACAATGTTGGTAGCTTCATACCTAACGCTTATCTCAAACCAATGCAAAGTTAATTTAGAGGTGGCAACTTTGACCCGCATACTTAGAAACGGGTTGATTGGGGTTGTGTTATTATCTCAAATGGGTAAAGTGGTAAAATAAAAGAAGCTGAACAGATCAAATGGGCTGAAAGTAGCCTAAAGGGTATGCTAATGCATTCAACCTAGAATATTCTCTTTATTCAAGAAAATTATATTATCATTGTAATAATATCACAAATTGTATATAAAAGAGTAGGAACATCGTACGTGCTTGATAGACGAGAATTTTTCTGAGCCATCTCTGATCCTTTGTGCATTGGAGTTTTTTTATTGAATCCTTCCTGCTTATTTTTCGTTTTAATTTTTCTGTTAACATATTGATTTTATAATGAAATTGTAGGTCCCTGGACTTATGAAAATCAGATATATTGGACAAACAACACTTGGTAGTGCTGCCATTTTTGGTCTTTTTCTTGGTGCTGGGAGCTTGATACATTGTGGGAAGTCCTACTGAAAGAGAGAGAGAGAGAGAGTTTAATAAAACCTTAGGTGAATTTGGTTACTTGTTTTTTAGAATTTCTGTTGGGGAAGCAAAATGACATGCAATTGTGCAGTCATCTCATTTTATATTTGGTATGTGCTACTCTTTAACTCTTCTTTTATTGTTTAAAAAAGTCCCTTATGCATGTGTTGGGTCTCACTTATGGCCATCACCAACAAGCGGGGTATATTTTACATTATTTTATATTTTTGAAATTGCTTTTTGTGGTTAGAAATGTTGAGTGACACGTTGAAGTTGAATTGATGACCCCGAGCATGACTTGTATATTATTGTGTAAGAAGCCCTAGAAATTTTGATCCCTAGAAATTTTGATCTGTCATTGGTTATCTCATTCTCACTCGCATGTATTTAGAAATCTGTAATATAAATGTCATGGCTGCTTAAAAATTATAGATTTAGACCAGTTGGTTTCGATTTTTTTTATTTGGATTTGATTAATTTTAGAAGTATGTATATTTATAATCTATAATTTTTAATAAAGTAAGGTTTTCTTGTCACTTGTCATTTTTTTAATCCATTTTTTGTCGGTTGTCATTTTTTTAGACATTCATAAATCAATTTTCTCTCCAAAATCGTATTTTAGTAATTTAAATACTTATACAAATTTCTCTCTTTTATTAAAAATAAATCTTATTAATTGTTATGTTTTTCTCTCTTATCTAGTTTTTTTAAAGAGTCAAACTATCTTTTTTTTAGAATAGATTTTATTAAACAAATTAGAAATCATATCTTTTAATCAAAATCTAAATAACAAGAAACTAAAGTTTTATATAATATGAAATTTTTTAAACTACTAAACATTTTTAAATAAAATATTTTAAGTCGTTTTGTTTTTAAAAAAAATTATAAACAGGTGAAATATTTTAAAACAATTTTATTAAAACAACCAGAATAATTATGAACCAGATTTTTTTAGAAACAAGATTTTTATAAAAAAGTTTTCTAATAAATCTTAAAATGAATGTTTAAAAATGAAACTTTTTACATAAGAGAGTTAAAAAATGGTATAACTTTTTTATTTCTTGAACTAAAGTATATATAACTTTAATTATATTTTACAATAAAATATTACATTTAAAGTAGTTATTTATACGTAATTAACATCATATTTTATATTCAAACATGATTTTATAATGCATAATTTTTTGTTAATAATAATTTAATATTTTATTTATTTAATCCGTTTATTACACGACGACTAACCTAGTTTATTTATATCGGTTTGACTTTAATTATAGTAGCGTCGGGGTGGATGTAATAATGGTAGTGGTATCATGTTAAGAAATATTGCCCCTAGGATTCTTTAATATATATATGATTGGCTATCTCATCGACAATATAACACATCATGACTTTTTAAAAAATATTGGTTTATTCGAGATGCTTCTAATTCTTGTTTGTTTTTCTTGAATTTGATAAATTTTGAAACTAAATATGTTTATAATATTGTCATTGTTATTGTTTTATTTTATAAAAGTTTACAATTAGTTTGCTTTTTAATTTTATAATAAAAAAATTCTAGTCATATTGCACATTTGTTGATTTTAACTAATTATTTATATTTACCATGGACATATATATACATAATTGACGCATGAAAAGAAGAACGGAGAGAAGATGAAGAGGATGTTGGACACGAGAGGCAAGAAAATATGTTTGTCTCATGTTAACTTGTTCTAGTGGTAACAATCTTGCATTTGGTAGCAAAAGTGTAACAATAACAAACTTCTTTAGCGGTAATAAATCACATTTACTTTGTTTCATAGTACCATGAGCCTCATTAATTACTAACAATATCCCCTTGGTGTTAACAAAATCAAGTGCTTGCATTGTAACTTCATATCAACCGGATAGTTTTTAAATGTCCCAATACCCTTTACTCTTACTAGTAATCTTCAATTTCAACTTTCAAAGATCTTGATGATTATACTTCAGGAGACTCGATACAACATTACTTAGGGAGTCCATTCCTCAAGCTCTTGTTATGTAAATAACTATACTATTTCTATCATAATCCTATTATGAACTTTAGGCTATTAAAGACTCCTCTGTACTGGTCATCGCCAAGAAAGTTCTACCGACGAGAATGATGATGATTCACTAATGATCCTGATGCAAAAACTGATGTTCAATACTTTATGCAAGCACCCGCAACCTCACACCCTAAGATTCCTCCTCTCAATCGTTATCAAACAACATATCTTAAACCTGTGTTGATTATCTGAGATAAGAACAACGAATCCTTGAATGGAATTAGATGGAAACTTGGATTTCCTTAGAGTCATAATAGAAATCACTCTCAGATAAAATCGATTTGAGGCACTTCAAATGTTTTATCAGATAAAACTAAGAATTTCTTTAAAAACGAATTTGATTGTGTGAGAGTTTTTCTGTGTGTGTCCTTGTCCTTGTTCTTGATTGAGTATATATATATACCCAATCAGAATGTTGAAAAACTGAATGTAACTTCTGTTTGGATTTTGATATTGACATTGGTATTGGGCTCAAGCCCATTCGAATAGTTTATCACCAAAGCCCAAATTTAATTATAATACATAAAAGTATTATACAAACTTGATTATAATATATACAATCATTATATTTAGCAAGTTTAAAACGTTTATAATCAGTAGCTTAAACGAGTTGATCTACATCTCCTAACTCGTTAATAGCTAATGATAATACTCGATCAGAGTTAATCCAATATCACAAAATCTATATTGATAATTAATAAAATTACCAACATTCCTCCCCCATTTTAGTAATATCAATGATTAACTCAATTTTACTCTCACACAAAACAAACTTATGCATAAATGGAAATGCCCTATGGATTGAATTTCCAAATTAGTATATCACATGATTCAGATATTCGAATATCAAAGGTGTCACAAAGATTGAACCATTGTTATTACGTTGAATACCTGAAGATAATATACACACAAGTTCACAAATTCATTGTTCTTCCTTGACATTATATTTTACTAGCTTGTGTCCTAATCCTTCAATGAGTATATCAAAGCCAAGTCCACAGCTTTTTGAAGCAACTAACCATCATACTCATATAGGTAGTTCTCTTGATTCTTGCACCTACAAATGCAAATTTTCAAAGAACTATTAAGAAGTAAAACTTCAACCTACCATATCTTGCAATCTGAACACATACCTTGGATGATTAAGTAATATGTTCCATTGTCCTTACAATAAGCTTTCCACATTGAATTCAATATCTAACATTGGATTGGATGGGAATTGGGTGTCTTGTCATAGAAAAATTAAAATTTTAAATGGACTTTAAACCCATCCCTATGGCTGATTTCTTCACGAGATCTCTAGTTAACCCTTTGGTTAAGTGATCAGCCATATTAAATTCCGATTTAACAAATTGTATCGATATCACTCCATTCATGATTAATTCCCTAATAATGCTATGTCTCACACCAAGATGTCTTGACTTCCCATTATACACATGACTATAAGCTTTGGCCAGTGTTGCTGCACTATCGCACCTAATGGATATGGGTGATATCGACTTAAGACACAATGGAATCTCATAAATAAGGTTCTTTAGCCATTCAACTTCCTTACCCGCAGCTGCTAGAGCTACAAATTCAGATTCCATGGTTGAATTGTGATGCAAGTCTGCTTCTTGGATGCCCAGGAAATAGCTCCTCCACCAAGGAGGAATACCCAACCACTTATAGAAGAGTGGTCTTCTAAATTCGTTATCCAGCTTGCATCAGAATAACCTTCTATAATTGAAGGAAAACCTAAATACGTCAACCCATAATTTGTAGTTCCTTTTAGATATTGTAGCAGCCTATTTATTGCCTGCCAATGTTGTGTACTTGGATTACTAGTAAATTTACTAAGTTTTCCAACTGCATAGGATATATCTGGTCTTGTACTAATCATAGCATACATCAAACATCCAATAGCTTTTGCATACTGAAGTTGAGAGATAGAATTACCTTTATTAGGAAAGAGCTTGATGTTAGAATCTATAGGAGTATTCACTGGGGAGCAATCCCAATGATTGAATTTCCTTAAAACCTTCTCAATATAGTGTTTTTGTGTTAAGGAAATACCAGTGTTATTTCTCATTATTTTTATTCCTAGAATAACGTTTGCCTCCCCCATATCCTTCATATCAAAATTAAATGACAACAAATTCTTTGTGTCGCCAAAACGTATTTGATCAGTACCAAAAATAAGCATGTCATCAACATATAGACATATGATAACTCCCTTTCCTAAGGAATCAAATCTACTATAAACACACTTATCAGATTGGTTCAAATGGAACCCGTTAGACATAGTCACCTCATCAAATTTTCGATGCCATTGCTTAGGTGCTTTTTTCAAACCGTACAGTGATTTGATGAGCTTACATATCTTATGCTCATTTCCAAGTAAGATAAAACCCTCTGGTTGCTTCATATATACTTCCTCTTCAAGCTTACCATTCAAAAAGGTTGTCTTCACATCTATTTGATGAATTATCAAATTGTGAACTGAAGCAAGTGCAATTAATAACCTTATGGTAGATATTCTAGCAACAGGTTCATAGGTGTCAAAAAAATCGATTCCTTCCTTTTGTTTAAAGCCTTGGATGACCAGTCTTGCTTTAAACTTATCAATACTTCCATCCACCTTCATTTTCTTTTGAAGATCCACTTACAACCCAGTGGTTTACATCCAGGTGGTAAGTTTGTCAGTTTCCTAGTATTATTATGCATAATAGAGTCCATTTCATCTTGAATGGCCTCTTTCCAAAATACCACATCTCTAGAAGCCATAGCTTCTTTATAACTTCTTGGATCCTCCTCAATATTATAACAATATTGAAATTGAGGCTTAGTGTCATTTCTTGATCCCTCAATTAGGTAAAGATGAAAATTAGGACCAAAAGATTTAGCCTTTCTTACTCTAACACTTTTACGTGGTTTTGATGATACACTTGTGTTATTAATACCAGCAAGAGTCTCTTTTAGACCATTTGGATCAATGTTGTTATTATTATTTGCATTTTCACCAGAGTTATCAATACTACTATGCAAATTTCGATTAATATCCCCTGCTCTAGGCATTGATGTGAATCTTTCTTCATCAAATATAACATCTCTAGATTCTATAACAATATTTACTAACACTGAGTCATTTGGTTCTAATACATAGAATCTATAGGCTTTTAAATTTTCAATATATCCAATGAATATGCAATCAATTCCCCTTTCACCCAAATTCTTCTTTTTGGGTTTTGTAAGACGTACCACTGCCCTACAACCCCACACCTTTAAATAATACAAGTTAGGAGATTTTCCTCTCCATAGCTCATAAGGTGTCATTTTATTTTTATTGTTTGGGATTCTATTAAGAATATAGCAAGCCGTTAGCATTGCTTCTCCCCAAAATCCAACACTTAAGCCAGAGTAAGACAACAAGGAATTGATCATTTCTTTTAATGTTCTATTTTTCCTTTCAGCGACACCATTTTGTTGTGGTGTATAAGGTGCTGTCGTCTGATGAATTATACCAGTAGATTGAAAAAAATACTAGATCATAGTATTCACCTCCTCGATCTGTTCTAAGTGTTTTTATATGGTCACCATGAAAGAATTCAACTTCTTGTTTGAAAATTTTAAATTTATCTAATGCTTCATCCTTGGTATGAACTAAATACACATAACAATATCTAGTGGCATCGTCAATAAATGTCACAACATATTTTTTATTACCTAAAGATGGCGTAATACGAAAATCACATAAATCAGAGTGAATGAGTTCTAATTTACTACATATTCTTTTAATATTTATAAATGGTTTTTTAATGATCTTTGTTAAATTGCATGTGTGGCACTTATAGTTCTGTATATCAAAAGCCGGAATAAGATTCATTTTGGACATTTCTACCATCCTAAAATAATTAACATGACCTAAATGAGCATGCCACAAATTAGAAGTTTTGTCAATCGGGTTACTAGATGTGGATGTCATACACAGATTCATATCTAAAAAGAACATGAATATTTAATTTGAACATTCCATTACATAAATAGCCAAAGCCAACAAACATTCAATGTTTAGATAATACATACTTATCAGATTCTATAACTTGTTTGAATCCATTACAATTTAATACAATCCCGGATATTAAATTCTTTCGAATTCCCGGTACATAAAGTACATTATCTAATACAAGTTTCTTTCCAGAAGTAAACATAATAGTAACACTTCCTATCCCTTTAATGGGTTCAGTAGCTACATTCCCCATTCGCAATACAGAATCATCATCAATTGACCTTAAATTATCGAACCACTTCAGGTCTTTACAAACATGGATTGTAGCCCTAGAATCTACCCACCACGCCACCGAGTCATCCTATTTGACCTGGTGGGTCTTTGGTTCCTCTTGTTCCAATGACATCCGCTGACTTGTTCCCATCCTTTGGTTTCACTCGACAATCTCTTTTGAAATGCCCCGGTTTCCCGCAATTCCAACAACTCGGTTTTTGCTTCTTACTAAAATCTGAATATTTCCATTTAAACTTGCGTTTTCCTTTCTAATTTTGATTAAACTTCTTTGGCTTATCAACATGTTCTACCGTATTAATAGATGGCTGATTTGCATCCGTTTTCCCCTTCCCTTTATCGATTTCTTGAGACCGAAGGGATTCCTCAATCCTTAAATGACTACACAATTGAAAAAGACTTATCATCTTTTCGGTGTTTGAGTGAGTGTTTAAAATCTTTCCACTATGGTGGAAGTTTTTCAATAATACTCGACACCGAAATGGATTCGTCCATGTGCATTTCGTGTTGTGCAAATTGACCGAGTATATGAAGCAATTCGTTAAATTGTTCCATAATCGGTCGACTATCTACCATCTTATACGAATTAAAATTTGTTACCAGAATTTTCTTGCTGGATGAGTCCTCTACCATATACTTTGCTTCGAGTGCTTCCCAAAGTTCTCTTGCCGATTCCGCGTTTTGGTGCACATCAAACAGCGCATCCGACATCTTGTTCTGAATATGACCCCGGCATATATAATTGTCATTTTCCTACTTTTGTCGTCTGCGTAGTTGGTCCAGAGTCTCGTTTTCGATTTCTTCGGGCATGGGTGTTGAAAGTACATGGACAACCTTCAATGTTGTGAGAAGAACATGCATCTTCTTCCATCGGCGGAAATCTTGCCCTTTGAATTTCTCAAGTTTGGGGAATTTACTAGACATATCCTTTACCGATTCTCCGTTTGCCACAGTCGATTATATCAAATCAATTTTATCTTTTTTGATTATCTGAGATAAGAACAACGAATCCTTGAATGGAATTAGATGGCAACTTGGATTTCCTTAGAGTCATGATAGAAATCACTCTCATATAAAATCGATTTAAGGCACTTCAAATGTTTTATCGGATAAAACTAAGAATTTCTTCAAGAACGAATTTGATTTTGTGTGTAAGGCCCCGTTTCCGGGACGCTTACAGCTGGTAAATCATCGCACATAAAACATATACTTTACATTTAATCATTCAGAAAACATTGCAACGGAAACATAAAAATAAATTTTTATATCATTACAAATGCTTTTGCAAGTTAATACAAATATTCATCTCAAAACATCATTCATTCGCATTATAATGCAAAAACTTTAACAATAGAATGCCATTCAAAATGCCAAGTAGCTGCTCCGTGCCATCCTCAGCATTGCCCACCTGCCAACTGGAAAATGCATAAAAGTCAGCGTTGCTGAGTGAGTTCTAGTTTAATAATAAAACATACTTTTTCCTTCATTTAAAACAATTCATTTCTATTGCATGTGATCATACATCATACATACATACAGATAATATCATTATTATCTTCATCATTCTTTAGTTCATACTTTCATTCATTCATTCATTACTTCCAGTGACATGTACATTACCCCGAACATTGTGCACGAAGCGGGTAACTAGGCCTGAGGTCATTCATAGACCTCGAACATTGTGCACGAAGCTGACTCGAGTACCTAGGGTAAGTACATTCACCATTTATCTTTTCTCTTTCCTTCTGGATCAATGCCATATGCTATACCCCGAACATTGTGCACGAAGCGGGTAACTGGGCTGGAGGTCTTTCATAGACCTCGAACATTGTGCACGAAGCTGACTCCAGTACCTAGGGCAAGCGGCA
>BJCM01233430.1:0-19095 GCA_018326385.1 Flaveria bidentis
TATAAAATTCAATCTCAAACCCATATCAAGTAACCTCATTGACCTCTACAAAATAATAGTGTTGAAGCAAACTCAATGGGGGCAAATCTTATCTTCTGGGTCTAAACGGGTGTAATCTTGACTGACCTCCTTCACTTATTTTGTACCTATGTACTTTTGACACACTAACTTACATTTAGAACTAAACATGTTCGTAATAGTTCATATCTCCATGGCTGTAGCTATTCTCGATTTGTGACATTATAAACAAGCATCCACCAATCTGTAAAAGAGAAAACCACTAAAAATATCAAAAGCTCTCACAACCAATAATTTCACCACAAGCAAACTATAAAGAAGAATAGAAAATTAAAAAAAGAGTAGCTAAACGTAGTTGACAGTGTCAGTTGATGAAGAAAACAGGACTAAGGACTTCATGTCAGGAAACACACCTAGATATTGGAAGAGCAAAAGCCAAAGAAGTCGTCAACATATCTCTGATCAAGCAACAAACAACGATCAGTTGAGCTTAGAAGCTTCATCAACAATGTTATAGGAAAAAAGAGGACACAACTATGACGCGGCCATCAAAGTTGAGGTATATCAAAGCAGCTCCACAAAATTCGGCTCCTTTTCACCCATATGAATTGCACCAAAGCCTAAGAACAAGCGTTCTACGTTCTACGTACAGTCTAGGAAATGAAAGAGCGATTGATGACCTTCTTATATAGAAATGGTATTCAAGAAAAGAACAGTGAAGGTGATGTTACATGGGTTCTCGGTTCTGGATATGGACGGTGAAGAGTTATGTTCAACATAGGTTAACTATCTAATAGCTTTATGGGTTGTAACTTTTGTAATACACGTTGTACAACTCTTAATTTTAAGAGTTTTATGTGAAAAGACATTATTTCCCTCCCTATATGTTTATTAATGTAGTATAGATATCATAACACACATTAATAACCTAAGGTGTGTGTGTGTGTGTGTGTGTGTGTGTATATATATATATATATATATACTTATACTGCATATTCTGTAATTACAAAAAAAAAGTCTCTTTAACTTACATTAATAGTCTGTGTAAGTGAAAAAACGAAAATGTCCTTAGGTTTAATAGAAAAATTAACGTATATTAGTTTTAATTCCTTAAGTCGTTAAAAATTGAAAATACAATGCCTAAACTTGTTACTTGAAACAGTTAGTACCTAGGCATATTATTTTGGATAAACGGATCATATTTGTGTGATTAACTCAAAATTTTATAATATATTACTAAATCTAGTATATTTTAATGCCACACAAACGAACGGTAACCTAACCAATCATTTCTCGTTGTGGCTTTTGGGCATATAACATTTTTATCTTTGTGTTATATGTATCACCTCTTTGTGGGATTAATGCTTTTAAATAATTTTATTTTTTATAAATGTAAAAGCTTTCCGTGTTGCATTAGACGTGGCCGTATAACATTTTTAATGTTTTTTTCTTTTTCTTTTGTATTTACTTTTCATTTTTTACTTTATTTTATTATTTATTGATTTCTTTTTCAAATTTTTTATTTTCTTTTAAGTTTATTTTATTACGTTTATTACATATATATCTATTATGTTTACATTTGGTATTAAATTTCCTACAAAATATAAGAAGTTTATTACACAAGAAGGTTTAACAATTTTCTAGTTGAGATGAAATTATCATATTATTTTATTGTAATTAAGGTATATTGTTTTCGTGATATAATGAGAAGCCTTCATAGCAATAAGTGTGTTTCAATCCTAATTAAAACTTCTTAAAAGAATAAATTATAAACTTCTAACAATAAAAGTCAAAACACTATTAATAAATAATAATGGATATTACACACAACATAATTAATCATTTTTCTTACTGTTATTTAGATTATTGACAAACCACTAGCTCACCAAATAATAATACATATTACACACAACATAATTAATTATTTTTCTTACTGTTATTTAGATTATTAACAAACCACTAGCTCACCAGATCATATTTATTATTTGAGTACAAATCTTTAAAACCTCTATGTTGTTATATTCACAAAATGAAGCTTGTACACCGGTCAAATTTGAGATCACACTCTGAAAAAAAAATCACTTAAATAAAAAAACATATAGTAAACACTCCCTTTTTTAATTAGTGGGGGGACATAAATTCAATACCTTTTTTATTTTAATAATGTTTTAAGTACCTTATTATAACAAACTAAACTAAAAACTTATCTAATACTAACTTATCACTATCGATTTTTTTTGCTTTTCTAACCATTTCTATATATCTTTATGTCTCCACACTATTATTATTATCATTATTATTATTATTATTATTATTATTATTATTATTATTATTATTATTATTATTTTATAAAAACAAGGAATATTAGAACATGATACAATCTAGTGCAAAATATAGAAAGGTCAATATCTTGGGATTAGCATGCTTTTCACCTTTTATAGGAACACTAGAGTTGTACTAAGTTTACTTTAAAAAGCATTCAATCATTCTGCAAATTTTATATTATTTGCTCATCTCTCTCACACACACACTTACCTGACAATCTGACATCACCCCACACTCACACACACACTCTCTCTCTCATATGATCTTATCTTAATAATTCCTCCATTTTTATTATTCTCACTTACTCTCATCTTTCTCACCATATTTGGCAAAACCTAGAAATAACCACTCAACGTGTTTCCAATCGAGCAATCAGATTCAACTTCAAGCTGCTGCTGACCCAGATACTACACTCTACTACAGGTATCCTGCAACCCCTTTTATTTTCTCATCATTTCCATAATTAGATGCTTCTTCTTGATGATTGTTTGAACAACTGTTTTGTTTTCTGGTTATTGTGGATAATCTCATGTGGGATTTGTAGATCAACTTTCAATTCGTGAATTTGGTTCAGATTTTTGTAGTTCTTGGTACTTGTTACTTAAGATTCGTGTTGTCTGATGCTTTTTTGTTTGTGGGTATTCGATAACTTTTAGAAATGAGTGATTACTATATGCTCGCGATTAGTGTACTCAGCTTTAAGAACAGAAACTAAAAGTAAATCTGAACATTTGAAAAGAAATATTTTGCAGAATTTGGGGATTTATTGTGTTTGGTTGTAGAAATAATTGATTTTTAATGTTTTTGACTCACAGTTGTGACATGAATAATGGATCTGTAACTGTTTGGTGAAAGCCTCAATGAGGATCTTGAATCTTGTTTTTGATGAATCTGTTTTGAATTTGAAATTAAAAACACGGTTTTTATACCCATTTCGATTCACCTTGAACAAAGAAATCTCATTTGGAGGTGAGTTGATTGAGCAGCTGAAACTTTTGATTTTGGTTTTCATTTATTAAAGCATTTTGGTAACTTTATTATGCATCAGTTTGGTGTTCAATACATTCTCAATATAGTTTTCAATCTTTTTACATCAAGATCTTAAGTTTTAATCACATAATCAAGTTTAATGGGGTATGCCAAGATGTCAATATATAATATATCGATGCTAATCCATGCTCTCTTGCTTTATATTGTCATAAAGATTGTCTTTTATTATTTTTTGACCCATCTACTTTGACCCCTCGTCACAAACAGGCACAAAGTGCAAATAATAATGATATCTGGTTATCAAATTTGCTTTTACAGGTGGCAAACATCAAGATTGTGGTTTAGATCGAAAATCATTGACTAAACATGAAATCTCCTAATAACATCCATGAATCCAAAGAAGAATCACAAATCAGCAATATTCAAGTAGCATCCACTACTTGTGAAGCAACTCCACCACAGCCATCAGTCACTCTGGACCTAACTCTTTCCTTCAACCCCATGCTGATGGTTGAAAATGCAACAACCGAAGCACCACCTACAATCACCACCACAGGATCAGCAACACCGCGTGTTTTCTCCTGCAACTACTGTCGGCGCAAGTTCTACAGCTCACAGGCACTAGGAGGCCATCAAAATGCACACAAACGCGAAAGAACAATGGCCAAAAGAGCCATGAGAATGGGCATGTTATCCGAAAGATATCCAAGTTTAGCATCTTTACCTCTTCATGGATCCACATTTCAGTCAATGGGCATTGAAGCCCACGGGTCAATGCATCATCATCGCGTCGTACCTCAAGAAACCGTTTTATACACCATGAGAGGTGGAGCAAGGTTTGACCAAGCCTATGTTCGGCTACCGATGTTCGTGGAGGAAGATGAGCCGGAGATCTTTTGGCCAGGTAGCTTCAGGCAGATTGATGGTGTTGCTGGTTCTAATATGGCTGCACAACCTGGTAGAGATTCAACAGCCACCCCTGATCTTACTTTGAAACTTTGACCTTTGTAGTCAAAGATATGCTTGCTAGAATATGTATGTTTGGCTTTTATGTTAGGCTTGTAAGCGACATCAATTGAGTAGTACAATGTACAGTGAGACATGAAGATGAATTTGGATTCAATTTTGTGGTTATCCATGAAATTCTACTATAAGAAATCTTTTGTTGATTTATGTCAACTGGTTTCAAATAAAGTAGTGTAAAAGAAGTATTATTATTATAATTTATGTTTAATGTCATTCCATGAATCATTGATCTTATATTTATATAAACTTTAACTATAGGTAAAAAGACATTGCTTACTCGGAGCCCTCAACTATCTTTTTAAAGCATCTTTTATTTTGTTGCGAATATCTCGTTATAAAGAATAAAAAAACCCATAAATTACTAACTTTATATCTATGTGCATGTAGGGGTGTGTTTATAAGTGTGTATAAACATTCAGCATTATCTCAAACATAGATCAATCGAGAACACATGAAAGTCCCAATCATACCTCAAGAAATATTTCATGTCAACGAATCTAGCAAGATTTTTCATAGTATTCACAATATAGTGGTGTCATGCCTTAAAGCTCAAACTTGTAAATTTTCATGATTCCTTTTAGTAAAACATATTCTCTTTATATCGACATAAAATGGCATATCTAGTTGTTATGTATTTTAGAATGATACATTCACTAGATTCTATCATGATATGGTTAGCGTTTGATGTTACTCAACTCAATACATTATATATATGGTGATGTGGTGAAAGTTTAAATATTTTTATTTATACTTTTTGTTTGATTATGGACAAGAACTATATCGTTTAATACAAATCTTTATTTATGTATCCATCAAAATCATACATACCTTCAACTTAACTAAGTGCAACTTAACTCGGTGAATACTTAAATTTCGTAAAATACTGTTTTTATTCTCATGCATCAAAATTGTTATTTTATTTATATTTATAAGTTCTATAACACCATATTGTCACGGAGTGATTTCTTCAACTCTCGTGCGGCACTTAGACTTGCTCTAAGTTCAGCCTTTGTGACCCAAAAGATGTATCAATTCAAGTAATGATACGAAAGTGTTTGCAAGCTTGTAATACACATGTATTTGTATTGCTTACAAGGATGATTACAAGAGAAAATTACAAGTAGTACACAAAACTTGTATGTGTTTTGGGTGAGTACAAATGAGTGCTTCATCACCTATTTATACTTGTGCATGGATCTCATCTTTCATGATCTAGATATTTCTAACAACTAGGTATCTACAAGGTAATATCTAGATATTTCTAAGACAAATATCTATGATATTTCTATGATTATTCAAGACCTTTCTAGAGCCTTCTTGGCAACTCTAAGGCTGGATAATTCTAGGCCTTTTTTGGCCATTTTATGGCTGCTCCCGATTGCTTAAACACTGCTACGTTGGGCCGGAATCGTGTGGGCTGATCCGGAGACTTCCGGGCAGCTTTAACCGCTTCTATATGTGTCCGGAAACTTCCGTATTCCGAGTAACACGACCAGATTTTAGGCAGGTCATGACATTCTCCCCCACCTAAACCCACGACGTCCTCATTGTGTTTCTTGCATGACCCTCGGCTTGTTCTCGTGAGTCGCAAGACGGATAGTGTTTTGCCTTGATGACTTGACTCCATCACGGTAGTGTGTACTTGATTGCCTTTAACAATGTACAAAGTGTTTAGAAATGTTGCTGGAATGACTTTCGCTCTCCGGAAAAAGTCCATCCCCAGAATGATCTTGTAGTTGTCCAATGGTGCTATCGAGAAATCGAGCTTCCCTTGCCATGTCTCGATCTTGGTCTTGATAGCCTATGACATTCCCTTGATTGCTTTAGTGTTTCCATTGGCATCTCTGAGAAATCTATCTCGTGTGGATATCCTTAGGCCGAGTCTCTTAGCCTCTTCTCGTGTTATGAAGTTGTGACTTGCTCCGGTATCGATCAGTGCCTTTGCAAGTCGTCCATTTATTTCCAAGTTCACAAACAGAAGCCCCTTCGCCTCCGCGCTTGTGATGTTGCCCTTGCACTCTGTTGGGCAAGAGTTAACCATCTTTAACGACTTCCCTTCGTGTGCCGTTAAGGCATTCAATACCTGTAGTTGCAATGCCTCAAGACGAACCTCCTTGCCTTCGTGGGATGCATCATCATTTCTAGCCACCATGGCTTGCAAACTTTGTTTCTGCGTGTAGTCCCAAGCGTTATGCGATCCGTCACATATAAAACAGAATTTTGGAGGATGCTTTTCGTTGTCGTATCGTGGTGGTCTTCTTGGTTCCACCTTCCGATCATGATTGTGCTTAACTCCCCCACCTTTCTCATCATCACTCTCCTCAATCATGGGTCTATATGGTCATTTTTCTTTATGATCGATCAAGCTTTCAGCTATTGTAATGGCTGAAGCTAGATCTTGAAACTTTGTCTTTCCAATTCTATTTTGGCCCATGAATGTAATGCATCGAGGAAGTAGAAAAGGGAGTCTTTATCTAATAAATCCGGGATCTCAAGGACAAGTGTTGTAAACTCTTTAACACAATCCTTGATGGTCCCGGTTTGTTTGAGCTTATAAAGTCGACTTTTGGCTTCGTGCTCAGCGTTCACTCGATAAAATTGTCTTTTGAGTTCTTGGATGAACTTTGCCCAAGTTTTGATTGAGCATGTACCTTGTTGCAATATGTTTGTAATCAAGTAAGTAAAATATGCCTACACACTTGATTTCACTTAGGGAATAAAAACCCTAAGTTTAATCCAGATGAATCACTCGAATTAACCTTCAATTGGAATCAAATTGTTCTAAGGTTTATTTGGATTTGGGGATTTCTTGGTGATTATGTTTTTAAGAATTAAGAACAGTGATACACCACGACCACGACCCTTAGTTCACTGGTAACACACATGCCCCCCAAGCCGGAGGTCCCTGGTTCAAATCCAGGGAACCTCATGTTTTAGTTTTAAGGCTTTTTAGTCTCCAAATTAAATCCAAATTTTTTTTAATTATAAAAAAATCAGTTTATAAACTTGTACATTTTCAAAAGTCGCCATATTATTTCCTGCAAATTTATTTCATAAAATATCTTAATATTTTTATTAAATGTTTTAGACAAATAATATACTTAGTTTATTTTTTTACAAAATAGTCTTTAAATAATGGTTTAAATCACTAAAATGCTTAAATAGTATGTTTCATTTTTCATGAAATTAAAAACATATTCAATTATTTCATTTTATTTAACTTAGTTAATAAAACCCCCCACATACCAAATTGAAACCCTAGCTCTCGTTAAATCGTTAATCTTATCATTAAAATCTTGTAAATATATATATAAATATATTTAGGTGCCTCGTGAAGGATTACGTTGGAACGTCGATTATTTTTCTTATTAATCATCAATTACATACTTATTGATCATATGAGTTTCCTTGCCCCCTTTTTATATTATTTCATACTGTTTTGGGTGAAACATGTTAAACTTATTAACTTACACTTGTAAATGTTTTATACTTGTAATGCACTTTCAATTCATAGTTATATTTTATCACGGTTATTTGTGTTATTGTAAGTTTTATATGAGATACATTATACGTTGACAATCATTAATTATTGCTAGCCTGGCGACGTCATAGATTTATGAGCCTGACAAGCCTATTTGGTGCTAAAGCCGATGTATTGCCGGCTCCTGATGACGTATGACTTGTTCATCATGGGAACCAAATACACTTTGCTAATTGTTATAAACTTGTAATCTTAATCTTGGTTAATGTTTGATTGTAGCTATATGTGTTTTATAATCTTGCATAACTCATAACCTTTGACATGAATTGTTACTTGTAACATTTTGATATATTTATATATATTAAACCCTTGGAAACTCACCAACTTTCATAGTTGACCTTTATTTTTAATATGTTTTAGGAAACGCTCAAGTTTGAAGTAGTCTTTTGAAGTTGCTCACATCTAGGATTGGACCTAGATTATTAAATAAAATGTCTTGGAATATTTCTTCTTATGTTATGTTATTTACTGTTTGAGACTCTTGGTTGTAACTTGCACACTTTGAAACTTATGATAATAATATTTTCATTTAAAGATAGTGTTATGTGGCTGTGAACAATCTTAACCCTCAAATCCCGACGGTTCCGCCGTTAAGGTTGGGGTGTGACAGATTGGTATTAGAGCCCATAACTATAGGGATTTAGGTTATTAGAAATGGTGACCTAAACTATAGTTTATGCATGAACCTTATAGAATTATATTGATATTCTTGTAAATACAAATTGTTGCATGCTACATGATGTTATCTAATTAGGGATGCATTCTTATGTGTAATTTGATGCCTTTACTTAGGTTGCCTTGTAATTGGTTAACTTTGTTGCTTGTCTCCCCTAGACTTATCTTTGATACTTTGATTCTCCCAACGAATGAAACTTCCTAAACTTATTCTCGATGAAGTGTGGGATCGTACACTTATATCGTGAGTTTAATTCTTTAGACTTTATGTCTAATCTATGAAAATCTCATCAAGGATTTGATTCCATGAACCTAAGAAATTTTGTGTGATACATAAACACCCGTATTCTTGTTTCCTAACAAAAAGTCTTCCGGCTAAGGTAAGCATTTCGCATAAATCCTACAGGACTAGTTATGCTTACCTGGGGATCTCTAGGATGAGTGATAAACTATAGTCAACATACACAAGTTTCTAAGGCAAATAGGTCAATTTACCTTGACATGTCAACGTTTCCAAATGGTAATGCGTTACCAAATGGAACCATTCCATGTGCCTTAAAACTCTTGATTAATCCTTGTTTGAATTACTATCCCTTTTATCATCATCCAGGGAACGCTCCGTGCTACATCTGTACTTTGTGCGATAAATATGGGCACTTAGTGGTGACTTGTCACCGTGCTCCAAACAATGTCGTGATGGTTACAAATCGTTTTTGCTACAACTGTGGGGAACCTGGTCATTTTCCCCCACAATGCCCTCGTCTTGCGGGAAACGTTCCACAAGCCCGAGGACGTACTTTCAATATTAACGTAAATCAAGCACAAGCAAACAATGATGTGGTGAACGGTATGTTCCTTATTAATAATACTTATGCCTACGTTGTACTTGACTTGGAGCCTATAACAGTTTTGTTTTGTTGGAGTTCGAATCCATTCTTGCTAAGCCACATGAAACTAGAAAGACCTCTCACCGTTGAAGTCGTCGATGAAGAATCGATCACCGTTGATATCGTTATTCGTGATTGTATCTTGAGTCTTGACGCACACAATTTCCTTATTAATCTTATTCCTATGAAACTAGGAAGCTTTGGCGTTATCATTGGTATGGATTGGCTAGCCAAACACCATGACGAGATCATTTGTTCGAAAAGTGCATTCGTATTCTATTACCTTTTGGGGATACATTGAAAGTGTTTGGTGAAAAATCCTCGAAAGGACTTAAACTCATGTCTTGCACTCAAGCCCGAAAATGCTTAAGCAAGAACTATATGGCTTTGTTGGCTTACGTGGTCAACACGAAAGTCAAAGGGAAAGATCTTAAGGATGTCCCTATTGTACAAGACTTTCCCGAAGTATTTCCCGATGACCTTAGTGGTTTACCTCCCGTGCGTGAAGTCTAGTTTAAAATCGATTTAATTTTGGGAGCAAACCCCGTGGCTAAGTCACTATCTCGACTTGCACCATCGGAAATGCAAGAGCTATCTAGTCAACTACAAGAACTATCCGATAAGGGTTTTATTCGTCCTATCTCTTCGCCTTGGGGTGCACCCATTCTTTTTATGAAGAAGAAAGATGGGTTGTTTTGTATGTGCATCAACTATTGTGAACTTAACAAGCTTACCGTCAAGAACCACTACCCTCTTCCTCATATCAATGAACTTTTTGACCAACTTCAAAGAGCTGCCATTTCTTGAAGATCGATTTACGTTTTGGTTATCATCAATTGCCAGTCCATGACGATGATATCCTAAAGACTGTGTTTCGTACTCAATATGGGCATTATGAGTTCATGGTTATGCCTTTTGGTTTAAAAAATGCTCCTATTGTCTTCATGGATCTCATGAATCGATTATGAAAGCCTTATCTAGACAAGTTTGTGATCGTCTTCATTGATGACATACTTGTCTATTCCAAGTCCAACACCGATCTTGAGCTACACTTGCGACAAGTTCTGGAGTTATTGAAGAAAGAACAATTGTACGTGAAGTTTCAAAGTTTGAATTTAGGCTTGAGCAAGTTCAATTTCTAGGACACGTGGTGAATAGCCAAGGAATTCACGTTAACCCTGCAAAGGTGGAAGCTATAAAGAATTGGTGTGTTCCTACAACTCCGACCGAAGTTCGTTCTTTCCTTGGTCATGCTGGTTATTACCGGCGATTCATTGCCAACTTTTCGAGAATCGCGAAGCCGCTTACTTCTTTGACACAAAATGAATAAACCATTCGAGTAGGGATTTGAGCAAGAAGAAGCTTTTGAAGCGTTAAAGCACAAGTTGTGCAATGCTCCCATCTTGACCCTACCTGATAGAAATGACGATTTCACCGTGTATTATGATGCATCTAAACAAGGCCTTGGTTGTGTTCTCATGCAATGAGGAAAGGTCATAGCTTATGCATCGAGACAATTGAAGGCCCACGAGGTGTATTACATGACACATGATCTTGAGCTAGGTGCTATAGTTTTTGATTTGAAGATTTGGAGACACTACCTTTATGGTACACAATGTATAGTATACACCGATCACAAAAGCCTTCAACATGTTTTTAATCAAAAAGATCTCAATATGAGACAACTCGTTAGGTTGAGTTGATTAATGATTACGACTGTGACATTCGTTACCATCCTGGTAAAGCCAATGTTGTGGCCGATGCACTAAGTCGAAAGGTTCATAACAAGACGATCTCGTTTCAATAGATTCGTGATCGACGCCAATGGTTTGACACTTTGGGAGAGTTTGATACCGAGATTCGTCTAGATGTCAACGAGACTATCATACTGCTACAATATTTGAGGATCAAAAGTGACATCGAGTCTGGTATCTTAGATGCTCAACAAACGGCTCAACAAGAAGGAAGAATGAAGGATGAATTGGAGCATAACCTTCTAGCTCAATTGGAAAAGAAATCCAATGGGTTGATGTATTTTGCGAATCGAATTTGGATTCCAAACCGTGATAACCTTCGTACCTTATCATGAATGAAGCTCATCAAACGCGTTAACCTATTCATCCGCCTCCGGTAAGATGTATATGGACCTACGTGGTCAATATTGATAGCCTGGAATAAAGAAAGACATAGCGACTTATGTAACCAAGTGCCTTACGTGTATGAAGGGTAAAGCCAAACATCAACATCCAAGTAGATTATTTGAACAACCTGAGATTCCTATATGGAAATAGGAACACATATCCATGGACTTCATAACTAAACTACCCCGCACCTCTCGAGGTCATGATAGCATATGGGTGATCGTTGACCGATTGACCAAGTCGGCATATTTCATACCCATACGTTACACTTACAAAACATCAAGGTTGGCTCGTATATACATTGATGAAATTGTAAGTCGCCATGGGGTACCTTTGCACATCATATCTGACCGAGACGCTCGCTTCAGTTCACATTTTCGGTCGTCTATGCAAGAACTCTTAGGTACTCAATTGGATCTAATCACGGCTTACCATCCTTAAACAGATGGTCAAATCGAGCCAACCATCCAAACCTTGGAGGATTTGCTACGTCTTTGTGTCCTTGACTTTGGTGGTGATTTGGATACACATTTACCGCTCGCGGAATTTTCGTATAATAATAGTTATCATTCGAGTATCAAGATGGCACCGTTCAAAGCACTTTATGGTCGTAAATTGTGTTCACCAATTTGTTGGACTGACATTAGTGAAAACTTCATCACTAGTCCTGAACTCATACAAGAAACGACCGATAAAGTCTCTATAATTCGCAAGAACTTTGAAGTGGCAAGAAGTCAAAAAAAGAGCTATGCCGATAAGCGACGTAAGCCATTGAAAATTCAAGTGGGGGAAATGGTTCTGTGAATCCTATGATCGCAATCAAGAATTATCAGTGTTAATTGGACAACGTCAAGTTAACGTTTGCGGAATCAACGTTAACGTTGTTTAATTGTAATAAATAATTATCAACAATAATGATTAATAATTAAGATGAATACAATGAATAGAACACAATTAATAATCAAACAAAGATATTATTCATATGTATTTCATTAATGATTACAGATGAATAAACAATGAATTGATTTGATTTGAATGTATTGATGATGTGACAGCTACTAGGGTTTGCGTTTGTGTGAATTGATGTGATGTTTTGTTGGTTGTTCTAGCCATCTGCCCCTTCTTGTTGTGAAACCTAGGATCCATATATATAGGCACGCGTGTTTCTGTTAAGAAAACACCAGATCTCTTGAGATTCACACAGCTGTCGAGTTGACTTGTTAACTTGTTAACGTGTAACACTTGTGTTATTAAATACAAGTGTTTGGACTCCATAGGAATATGGTCTCCGTAGATGTTTGTTCTTCCGCAGAAGTCTTGTTCTTCTGAAGGTACTTTGTTCTTCCCAAGGTATCTTCACTTCATCCTCAGAGCTGATTGTTCATCCGTAGAAGATCTTTGGATGTATTATATTTGTAATAAACATGACTGGGTTGAGTAAGATTGATATTCTTATTATGAATCGAATATGATAATCAAGTCAATGATTGAATGGCCTGACAAGCCTATTTGGTGCTAAAGCCGATGTGTTGCCAGCTCCTGATGGCGTATGACTTGTTCATCATGGGAACCAAATACACTTAGCTAATCGTTATAAACTTGTAATATTAATCTTGGTCAATGTTTGATCGTAGCTATATGTGTTTTATAATCTTGCATAACTCATAACCTTTAACATGAATTGCTACTTGTAACTTTTTGATATATTTATGTATATTAAACCCTTGGAAACTCACCAACTTTCATAGTTGACCTTTATTTTTAATATACTTTAGGAAACACTCAAGTTTAAAGTAGTCTTTTGAAGTTGCTCACATTTAGGATTGGACCTAGATTATTAAATAGAATGTCTTGGAATATTTCTTCTTATGTTATGTTATTTACTGCTTGAGACTCTTGGTTGTAACTTGCACACTTTGAAACTTATGATAATAATATTTTCATTTAAAGATAGTGTTATGTGGCTGTGAACAATCTTAACCCTCATATCTCAACGATTATGCCGTTAAGGTTGGAGTGTGACAATATTAACTTTGGTACAAAAAGCAACCAAACTTGAGTTATTTTAGAGTTTGGGGATGTAGAGTTGTTGTGAGGCTTAATGAACCCCAAAAGAAAAACTTTGGATGAAAGAGGTATAAATTGCATCTTTTTGGATATGCTTAACATTCCTAGGCTTATAGATTCTATGTCTTAGAACCCATTGATTATGTATCTATAAACTCAGTTATAAGGTCAAGAGATGCAATCTTTGATGAATAAAAATTTACTTCTATACCTAGAACAAAGGACATGACTCTTTGTTTAAAGGTTTCTCAAACTGATAACTCATTTGGTAATAATCTTGTTAATACCGAAGATGTACCCTTCCACTGGTATTGAACTCAGAAAAAGTACAAGAACAAGAAAAGCTAAGTCTTTTGATAATGATTTACAACTTTATTTAGTTGAAGGATAAAGAAATGAGATTGGATCTCAATAATAATATTGTTTAATATTATTGAGGATCCATAGACTTATGGTGAAGGTATAGCTTCAAGAGATGTTGCATCTTGAATAAAAGTAAGCCTAGATGAGATGGATTTCATAATGAAAAACAATAAACAAAAGTTGGCTGAGTTTACCTACTCGATGAAAAGCGTTAGGTGTAAATAGATCTTTAAAAAGAAAACGAAGGTGGAGTGGTAGCATAGATAATTTTAAAGCAAGATTAGTTATCCAAGGCTTTAGACAAAAAGAAAAAATTAATTTCTTCTATACTTATACTCATGTTACTAAGATTTCTATTATTAGATTGTTATTAGCATTTGTAGCTATACACAATCTTGTGATTCACTAAATGGATGTGAAAATTATATTTTTAAATAATGAATTAGATAAGGAAATTTACATACAACAATCTAAAGGCTTTGTTATGCCCAGTAACGGGGGTTCTAAGGGGGCATCGCCCCTAGTAACTAGGTCCAAGGGGCGGCAACCCCTGGCGGGGTCTAAGGTCAACTTGGAAAATTTTTATTTTGGTAAAAATGACTTTATTAAAAAATGAATTTAACATTAATTTTCCTGAATTTCACTTGTGATATTTGAGTAGAAATTTTTTTAGTCATTTGAATGAAAATAAAAACAGCCGAATGACAATTTCTACCATCCCCTTGAAATCAAATTGATTTTTCATTTTGGTCAATCTATTAAATTTCTTCTTGTGGTTCAAAAACACACACAAACATACATACTTTGATCTTATCAACATTTAAGTTGTATTTGATTAAAATATTCGGGTGAACCATCAAATAATATTGATCTGAAAGTGATCACATTACTCTTAGATTATGTAGGCTTTGATTTCAAAATTTCTATAAATATTAAACGAATGAACTTAAACAAAATCTCCCCTAGTACAATTTACAAACTGTTCACTAAACGTTTAGTTTATTTACGGTCTTAAGAATAACAGAAAATAGATTTAAATTATTAGACATAAAATGTAGATTAGAAATTGGAGCCCTTGAAAAGATAAATGTATAGGTGAAGAGTTTCTATTAACGGCCAACAAGATATTATAAGTTTGGTTACCCGGGTAAACCTATTGACGAAAAGTCACCCACACCTACGAACATAGACAGTGGCACCACCTAGTGACCTAGTGACCGAGTGTCTATAGGTAACCCACCACCTAAACGCCTAGTATGGTAAAATTATTTGTGTAGCTTAATACAATCGTAATAAATAGAAGTGTAAGTATGTTTGTTAATAGTTAATTAAGAGTGTTAAGTTGTAAAAAGGATTATTTTAACGTTAGAGACCAATTTACTCGTTAAATTATATATAAAAATATATTAAAGAAACTCTTTTATTTTGCAAAGTTTTTTTTATTTCAGATTTGTTTATATAATTTCATTATTCTTTTGTTTAATTATTATTAATTTTTAGATAAATTCTAAATACAAAAATAAAAAGTGTTTTTTTCTTTTTAGAAGTTATTTGATTTTTAAGCGTCTTTCTAAAACGTATGGTTTTTAAAAATCACTTTAAAATTGTTTTAGACCCATTCAATTATTTTAAACGTTTCGTAAATCATTCCATTTTAACTGTCCTTTAGAACTGTTTTATCCCTGAAAAGTGTTTTCTAAAACAAGTAGGTTTTTAAACGTCATTTTCAAATGGTTTTAAGATGGTTTGTTTTTATACTTTTTTGGTAAATCATCCTGATGCAGTCGTAAACAGAGAGATAGATAATTGAGCATGTTGATTCAACAAGAATACCAGGAACAATTCTTCTAACTATCGTTGATTCACAAAAAATACCAATAATCAGGGTTTACACTAAAACACACTGTGATAGAGAGGAAAAAACAGTTTTTTCATATACTTTAATAATTCTTTCCCTCGTCTCTTACAAACATATAAAGAAACAAACCCAAATTCGAATGGGCCACAAAACATAAACGGGCCGAAAACTGGGCCAAATGTAAAGTTCAACAAAATGTAAAAATAAGACAAAAACGTAAATAACTTATAAAATAGGCCGTTCTTGGGCCGAAACGATGACCCAAAGCGCCTACGGCGTTTATGAAAACTGGCTCCTCGCTCCGACGATCGTTTTGACTGGTCACAGGCCCAAAACGGAGATTTCTAGCCCAAGTTATGCCTATTTTAGTGAAACCCCTTTTGATAAACGATCTTGGGCCTCCAAAAAGGCTAAAGCTTGCTCATCCACACTTGAGCCCATATCAAAACCATTTAGTTTTTCAAACATATTTTGGTTACTGGGTAAATCCATTGACGGAAAGTCACTCACACTTGTGAACATAGATTGTGGCACAACCCTAGTGACCCGATGCCCATAGGTAACACACCACCTAGACGCCTACTATGGTAAAATTATTTGTGTAACGTAATAGAATCGTAATAAATAGAAGTGTAAGTATGTTAGTTAATAGTTAATTAAGAGTGTTAAGTTTGTAAAAATGATTATTTTAACCTTAGAGACCGATTTACTTATTAAATCTTCATCTTCACCTTCATACTCTAATAAAATAATAAATATGGATATCACGTGTCAGAATCACATTTATTGTAATTAAAATTTTCTTGTTTTTTCTTTCTTATTAAATAACTACATTAATTACTAATAATATTATTTATTTATTTTTATACTCTAATTAGTTTTTAATAAATTAAGAAAGAGATTTTTATTAATATTATTTCTATAGAAATAGTTTTTATAAAAAGAATTTTTTCTAAAAAATAAACTATTTTTACGTAATGCAACACATCTAATATGTTTCCATTTACTATTTTAAAGACGCTTGTTGGAATATCGAAATACTCTTTTCAAAAATTCAACTACAACATCATTTGAACTTGCATTATCAACTAAACTAGTAAAAATGTTTTCAATTCCCCATTCCATCATACATTTTTCAACCACTTTCCCAATGTTAACCGCATGATTATTCTTTTGAGGACAAAAGTTTAAGACTTTTCCTTAATTTCCACTCATTATCCACAAAATGACAGTAAAACACATGTAATTGGATTGTTGACCGGAAGTCCAAGTGTTGATGGTTAAACAAATCCTACTAGTATTCATTTTAATAAAATTATGAACTTTTATTTTTTCTTCTTGAAACAACTAGTATATTTCTTTTTTGATTGTAGATCTACGTGGAACTTTAAAAGTTGGCTGACATATATTCATAAGTTACCTAAAACTTGCTTCTTTGACCAAGCTAAATAGCAATTCATCAAGTATTGTCATGTAACACAAAGCCTTTCTGATTGCTATTTAATCAAATTTCTAGGATGTTATTTTATTTCCATCCCCATGTTGGAATGCATATTGTGCTTGCCGACTACTAATTATAGCCACGTATGAAATACGTTTCTTTAGATGATTTTAAGATTAATTGTACTTTGAGATTTGGAGTCAGCCTTGTATACCAAAGTACAATGAATGCATGTTGCTTTTTAACACCCTTTTCATTCATGAACTTTTCAAACTCCCCCACATATCAGATCTTGGTTGGTAATTTTTAGTTTTCTTGTTAGTTGTGTCACTTGTGGGAGTTGATCAGCATTACTATCAAGATCAATCTTGTGTTCTTGAGTCGAATCATATGTATCCGACATTTGTAAATAAAATAAAATACATACATTAGAATAATCGTACGTACAAGTAATTTGAAATTACACATAAACCTTAATGCCATATTGCCATACATAATAATCACACACAGATAAACCTTGATTCCATATTGCCATACACACGTACAATGACTCAATTATCATACATGAAGACTCACAACTTAATAATCATACACACATATATATATATACACATACTTGGATGCATGCATATGCATTCATATTTCATACCTTGAAAACTAAACTAAAGGTTTCCGACTCAACTTGAATATACTTATTGCTGATTTCTAATTGCCGAATACCAATTGAAAGTTCCCATAGTTAGACTCTGCAATCCTATATCTCAATTAAATATTAATAATGATAATAAATAGAACCTAGAAAAAAACGGAATTCAAATTTGATAAAGCTGTAATCATAATACGAATATATGGAAATGTGGATAACCATTTCAACTTTAAATTTATTCACGTGATTGTTAACATGGTTTGATTGAAATATAAAAAGAGCAGGGTTATAGTAAAAACGGTTTTTAATCTAAAAAGCCTAGCAAGGATTGTGAGCTTAACAAATGTTCTTTTATTGTTTTAAAAATGATGATATTTTGGTCATGTTGTCAAATATATCAACTCATTGTGTCTTATATGTTCATTGTGACATATATTGCACATCATTTCTTATGTGTATTAATCATTGTAATTTAGGTTTTAGATCACTTTGTGTTATTTTGTCATTGTTTTTATAAATTATAAACTTGTTATCTATTATTTTATTTTACAATTAGATGTACACAATGATATACTTTAACCAATGTATTTTTGAAACTTTTAGTGTTAAAGATAACTCAATGTGTTATTTTTGTTATTATTATTTAATAGATTACATAAATTTTTTGTTATCTATCATTGTATTTTACTATTAAAAATACTAAATGATGTTATTTTACCAATGTATTTTTCAAAACTCATGATATGCAAGATAACACAATAACGATCAAAAAACACAATGAGACATTGTGTTATATTATTATTATTTTTAATGCATTAGATTGATTAGTTATTAATTTATTATTGTGTTTCACATATTATAAATACACAATAATTTTGTTCCATCATTATATTTTGGAAAATTTAGCATTTTAAAAAAAACATAATAGTATTCAGAAAAACATAACAACTAATAATCGTTTATTTACCAATAAATCTCGTTCTGCTGATGCGGTTGTCAATCAGATAACGTCTACTGTTCGGATGCGATTGGCCACTTTGAGGTTCAAAAACTCTACTCAGGTTGAGAGATTTTTGGGGGGTTGGAATCTTCCATGGGATAAGCTACTTATTCAAGA
>BJCM01233431.1:0-10272 GCA_018326385.1 Flaveria bidentis
AATATGATTTTAATCGTACAACGTATATCTAATTTCAAAGGTTTATTTTTAAATTTTATATTTGGATTTACATCGTATTACATATACGTAATATTACCAGTTAAATACATTCATTTTTGGCTTCTTCTACTTCTTTGGTATAGTGGATTGCTTACGTATATGTAAACAAGTGTAATTACACGGGTAAAAATGTTTACATATACATAAGCATATATATAAGCCTTCCTACACAAAGGTAATCATATATGTAAACACGTTTAAAGGTACGTAAGTGTATATGTACACATGTTTACGCATACGCAAGCATATACTTAATTATTGAAGATGTGAAAAATACTATCAAATGTTTACATACATGTAAGCATGTACTTAATTACTTTAATTGTACAAAAAGAATATTATCGAATGTTTACGTATACGTAAGCAAGTAATTAATTACTAAAAATGTGTAAAAAATATTATCATTCTACCAACACACACACACACATAATTAGAAACAAATTATTGGAGCGAAAATCGAGTTGGCTTGATTTTAAATGAATCGAGCTAAACTAACTTGGTTTTCGAAACGAAACGATTCCAACCAAGTTGGGTCGGTTTACAAGTGAAGTGTTTTCGAGTGAGATTCAACTTCAACAAAGCTACAAACTTTGAGCTTCGAGTAGATTTTCCCTAGTCTTCTACCACACAACACCTACCCTTTTGTAAAATGGATCTTTAGGGAGCGTTTGGTTGAAAGAATGGAATGGAATTGGTAAACTAATATAGTTTTCAAATAAAATTATGTTTGAGTGAGTAATAAAATGTAAAACTCAAGCATGTTTCACCTCAATTCTCTTGGTTGTGGGATTTTAAAATCCTTTCACCTTGTGCGATTTCAAAATCTTTCCACCTAGAGATCCACCTAGAGAGGGAATTTAAAATCACACAACCAATAGAATTGAAGTGAAATATTCACTTGGGTTTGCATTTCATTACCTAATCAAACATAACTTTAGTTGAAAATTATACAAATTTCTCAATTCTATTTCATTCCATTTTATTCTTGCAAAAAAAAAAAAACGCTCCATTACACCTTTCTCTCGCATAGATTTTCCCTGGATTTTGACTTCCAATAGATCCCCTGTAGAATTCGATTCAAAATTATTTCTTTCTTTTTCACCCTCTAATTATTGGGATATTTGTTCCATCTGTTAATTACATCCTCATTGTATTGCTTCCTGTCATTAATCCAGTTTTAGACGGATTTTAGGGTTCAATTTTGCAGCATTTCCTATTAACATCTGTCAACCCCAATTGTGAAATCGGAACAAGAAACCCTAACGTGTTCTGTTTGTGATTCTATCTTCTCTTCCATTGAAGCTAGTAGTTGATGGTTTTGCGTGCTAAATCAGTGATGGAAATGGAGTATTTACGATGCTGAAGAGTAATGAGATGGAGCTCAACCCTATCTTCTATTTCATTTGATAGTTTTCATGGCCAATTCTCAACATCGCTGCGTTTTTGGTTAGTTTTCTCTTTCAATTCGTTTAACCTTTATTTTTCGTGACAATGAGTTCGGGGGTGAACAAAATTGTAGAAAAATTAGAACCCTAACAGCTCAATTTATCTCTTTTGTTGATGGTTTATGTGATGTTTACTTCAATTGAAGTATTCTATGATTTGTTTGTTTGTAGTTGGAAACATACCATACGATGCAACTGAAGAACAGCTTGTACAAATTTGTGAGGAGGTTGGTCCTGTAGTCTCCTTCAGGTCTGTAAGTTTTTATGTATTCCGCAAAGTAATCACATTGCACCAAAAGAATTGCATATTATTTGTGTACCCCATAAGTTATTGAAGCCAATTGAGTTATATTTAGATTTTAGATCAAGGAAAGTGTTGATAAATAGCTTTTTATATCTTCTTTTTCATGTTCAATACAGATTAGGCCTATGGTTATGTTGTGTGCATAGAAACCTTCGTGTTTATCCTGTTTTCTTAGTTAGTGCACAATTTGATTGATTCTGCATGTTAGTTTTATTGTAAGATTTTGTTTACATAAATTTCTATGCTGGGGACAAAAAATTAAACTTGTGTCATCATCTCATTTTCAGATTAGTTATTGATAGAGATACTGGTAAACCCAAAGGTTATGGGTTTTGTGAGTACAAGGACGAAGAAACAGCTCTGAGTGCTCGACGTAATCTTCATGGTTATGATATTAATGGCAGACAGTTAAGAGTTGATTTTGCTGAAAATGACAAAAATCCTGATAGAAGCCGAGAACAGGTAATTGTTTGGATGTTTCGCGAAGCATATGTATATTGCCATTTATCAAAAGTACATGCTAATTTTTTTAAGTATATAATAGTTTTTAATTAGTTTTATGATATTGGTTGTTTATGAAACTAAGAAAAAGTAGGAAAAAGAACAGAAAAGTCAATGGGCCAACCCAACTCGATCCAACTCATATTCAAAACTGACCATTTGACCCGCTACCTGATCTTATCCAATCTGCCTGTTTTGCCATCTCTGCAATGTAATGAAAATCATCGTTAGTGTAATTTTCTTGTCCTTCTCTTTCAGGGGCGTGGTGGACCTGGAGTGCCTACAAATACTGGTAATGCTTAAAGTCAGCCTATTTAATTTCCATGATTAGTTATGTAAGCATAAGATAACTGCTAACATAATATCACATGAACTTTGGTGACATAGCTCCTCCAAAACAAATTGGGGGTCCTGCTGCAGTACATGGTGATCCTAGTCTTAACCAGGCTGTTGGTCTACAAGTTGCTATGGCTGCTGCAATTGTGATGGCTGGAACTCTTGGAGGTGGTCAAACTAATAATAACCTAGGTCAAAATGGTATCCAAGGTCAACCAATATCCGGAACCGATCCGTTGACTCTTCATCTAGCTAAAATACCCAAAAGCCAGTTGATCGAGGTTTTGACCGAAATGAAGGTAATCATGTTACTTTTACATACAGGTTTTATAGAATTCTTCAAATAATATCATAAATTTTATGTTGATAACAGGCCTTGGTTACTCAAAACAAGGAACAAGCACGCCAGCTGTTACTTGCTCACCCACAACTGTCAAAGGCGGTTTTGCAGGTTGTTTAACTTATAAATTTTCTTTATTAGAATTGTTGTTGAGCAAGTTAATTTGTTTCATAGAACAACTGATTGCTTGTCAATTCTTTTAGTGATTACAGAAAACATGTTAGTTTGTTTTTTTATATTTTTGACAAAGTAATTTAATATTACGGCGAAATTACTCCACATTTTACAAGTTTCTAATCTTTTGATTGCAGGCTCATATAATGCTGAAGTCAGTTCCTCCCCACATGGTATGCATTTTACATCAAGTTTTGTTGTTTTGCTTCTAGATATTTTAGATTCTAATTTAAGGTGCCAAATTTAATCCATATACTTATGAATGAAACAGCTTAAAAGAGAACACGTCACACTGTCAAATGGGTTAGACAAGTCGGAATTCATCTAAAGTGTATTTTCAGCCCATAAAATCCCTATATCAGTTTGTTCATTGGAACAATATTGGTTTCTAATGAAAAAAATACAACTTTTGTAATCATATTAGATACCCCAATTTTATGTACAACAAAAAAACTTCATATTTTAAACAAAGTTGTATCAGCTGTCTTTCTTTTTTCTCTATCATGTAGTTACAAATGCCAAATGCTCAACTGCTTCCTCGTCAACATGCACATCCTCCTCTCCATGTTGGTCAAAATGCACATCCTTCACTCCAAGTTGCTCTACTGGGTCAACAATCATCAATACAACCACTTTCTGGGCTGCCCCCTCTTGGTCAGAGCAAATTGCCACTTGGGCTCATGCAACAATCTCAAAGTCAACCATCTTCTTCGTTAATTCCCAGTCAGTATGCTGCACCATCGCTTCCTCCACAGCCTCGGTTTCAGACTCCACTGCCAGCTCAACATCAGGCTTTAAGTTATGCAACATTATCAGGACTATCTGCTGCTGGAAATCTTCAATCGTTACACCCCCAACATAAATCGCAGTTAGTTGCTCCTATTCAGCCTTCAATTCCGACTCATAAGGTGCCAATAAATACTTGCATCATGCATTATATAATTATTGGGAATTTGGGGTCATTTGTCTTGTAGAAAGTAGTTTATTTATGATAATTTGTTGAGGTGGCTAATGGGTGGGTTGTATGTATCGTGGTTAAAACTTGTAATTTTTAAGTACGCGTTGGAACAGGATTGGGTCTTGTCAAGCCGAGCAACAAACACTTTTCTTTCACAATATTATATGGGAAATGTGATTACGGGAACTGCATTCACTACAATAATATAATTTTGTCTGTTTCAGTAAAATTTTATGACTACGCATTTGACCTGTTTGAGAGAAATCATAATCCAACATTCCAACTCATGCATAATTAATGGTTGAAATTGTCGTCTTTTATTTATTTATTTTTTCATTTTCATAATAAGAATACTACCATAAATCAGTAAACAGCCAACAAACAAAATTCTTTGTTTTGCTTCTTAGTAGCCTACCTCCTCAATTGGGTCTTCTATACCAAATAATGGAATCAAAGATCATGAAAATCCTATACATTTATCTAATAATCCCACTTGGGGGATTAAAGTTGATCATCATCATCTAAACATGGCTTCAAGGTTACATGATAATGCAAACCTTAATAATGACAACGATCATACTGTTCATCCTCCAAAATTGTTGAAAATGGAAGATGGAAGGGGTGCATCTTTCTCACCTATAGTAAAAGCAGGTCCTATAGATTCTCAAAAACTAAACCACGAGGTAAATATACTGTAGATTACTTTTCATTTCCTGTCTTTATATGTCTGTCACTCGTGTCCTTGACATGTAGTGTTCTTTATATGGTTGCAGCTTCCGTCTGGTGTTGAATCGGCTTTATTACAACAAGTGTTGAGTCTCACACCAGAGCAGTTAAGTTCATTGTCTCCAGAACAACAGCAGCAAGTTATTCAGCTTCAACAGATGCTTCGACAGTCAACTTAGTCAAAGACTCGGGTGAATTTAGTCGAGGACTCGATGCATGGCCAGTGCCAGTTGGTAACAACATTCATCGCTCTTTAAATTTTTTGGCGCACACATGTAGAGTAGTCGTTCTGAAAATAGTCATCTTATAAATGGGATTATGCGGGTTATGTTTGTTTGTTTACAAGTAGATTAGTCGTTCATAATTCTAAGGGATCCAATTACACTTGTAATAGTATGAATCATGGTATGAAGTGGTTTATAGGAAAATAGATTTTGATATATAGCTCTTTCATTACTATTCTTGAATAATGAATACTTGGTTTCTTATCTTTTTTTATATATTTTCTATGGTGTTGTAATTTGGTTATGGGTCAAGGTCATGGTTCGCGTCATTTGGTGAAAATTCTAGCCTGTAAAACAAAAAAACCAAACTGTTTGGGTTGGTTGGGTCAACTGCTACAGCCAAATTGTTTCATACCTGCTAAATCGTTTCTGAAGAATAAAAAATATCTTGATAGGAATCCGAAATATCTGTTTCAAAACTAGATATTAATGAGTTGAATCAACACCCACACCCAGATCTGCAACACATAAAACGCGTTAGGATATCAATGTATGTGTATAATTAGTTTATTCTTCAAAAAGAAATAATGTCTCAATAATTAAAAGTAAAAAACTCGTTAGTGAACTTAAATGTTAAACCTAAAACTTGTAAATCTTAAACTGGTGGAATGACAAATTTGTTTTTGTTTATAAGATTCATTTGATCTCAAACGTTCTATGAAATTGTTCACTGGCATTTGATGTTACCCGAGGTTAGCGATCGCCTTGCATTTGTACATATAGTTTTGGTTGGAGGGACAACTATGGTTATTGTGTAACGTAGGATGGTTCTACAGTTGTTGATCTAATGACGAATATTACTTATAGCATTTTTAGGTGGAAATAGTTGGGGGGTTAAACATAACAAAGCTAGACAACACTCGTTTTGCCACCCCAAACCAAGAGTTGTGTAGTACACAATCGGTAAAACGTTACCCACCTGCATACCCTCATCAATGAAGACTGCTCAACCAATGCTTTGAGTTTTGGTGAACCGGGATCTCATTAATTATAATTTTCGCTATTAGGTAATGAATCAATTAAGGTTATCAACCATAAAAGTAATAAAACCAATTTTGAATTTTGTTTTGTGGATGTTTAATAATGCTGCTGCCCACTCCTCCGTCATTTTGAAAAAGGAAAATTTTAACAACTCCAACTTTATGCATTAGTACCGTTGCTTGAAATAGGTGTTGCTCGTCGAAACTAGGAGAAGCGTATTGATGATTCTTATGAACTTATTTGCTTGATGCTACCCACTATAATTCTACAACTTCAAAAGAATCTGAAACATTTGAGAGCATATGACATGAGCAAGCAGGTGAAAATATATTCAATAGTAGGCTCGTTATGAGCGATTTGAAGTAATAAAATCAGTTTATCATATATTACATGAAGGAGGGTTCATACGTAAGCGCTCGCTTGCTGAAAAGAAGAGTTGTATTGATAAGCCATCTCAACTCGAATCTCCCTTAATTGATGAGTTGGCTAGGTATATCATACTTAATCATTGCTCAAATCATAAGACTAGTTTATCTTGAATTATAACATAAACAATTGGCATAAGTCCATCTCATAATTGCATATGATTTTCAAAACTGCTGAGGTGAACATACCAAGTAAAAATGATTCTATACTGATAATCAAAGAGAGTCGAGTTAAGAAACCTCAAGCCAAAAGGAAGGGCAAAAACGGAATCAGGAAGAGAAAGGAGGTTGTCCCTAAAAAAAGCCTTTAAATAATTATTTTGATCTTTGATATTTATTTAAGAATACGGATAAAATGATAAATTTATAAGGATTTAACTGAAAGATTAATATCTGTTAATTCTTTGGACCGTATATGAAAACAAACATATTAGTCTAAAAAAATTAAAGGTTAAAAATAAAATCCATCAACTTGCCTCAAATAATAAGGATCGTAATTTATATTATACTACCAACTTGGATTATGCATTTGGATTGTACCTTGGCTTTAATGTTTGTTTTTATATATTTTTTTATGTATAATGGAATTACACCTCATGCTTAAAATACTTTTTAAAAGAAAATTTAGATTTTTTTTACTTTTAACCCAAAGCCTTTCATCTTTTACAATATAACCTCACATTTTTTTTTACTTTTAACCCAAAACTTTTCATTTTTTTCTATATAATTTCACAACTATATTACATTCGAGTTTGCTCCCACACTTTTCATCTTTCACAAATTTTTGTTTGACGTTCTATTTTTAGATTTTGCAAATTAACACGACGCAAACACACATGTGTGGTTTCAAATTTTTTACGTTTCGCTTTGCGTTTTGTTCTAAAATTTATGTATACATTCCTAAAATCCAGACCTAATGCATCCGCTAGTTTTTGGGGGTTTGGGGGCGGTAGCCAGTTAGAGCGAGGTCCAAGGGTCGGCAACCCTTGGTGGGGTCCAAAGGGCAAAGCCCTAGATAAAAGGTATAGTGGAGCAATTTAAAAAAAAATAAATTGTAGGAAAATCAAGTCGGATGCAGCCTGCATCGATAAATTGATGTCGGGTGCATTGACTAGGTTGAGGAATCAATACGGAGGCGACACATGTATGATGACTAACATATGACTATTGACACAAGTGCAGGACCATTAGAAAGGGTGATGCACTTTACAACACAACAACACAATTGAGGAGAGTTCTTTAGAACACTTAACAGATCAAATAGGAAACTGGTTAACTAAAGTAAAGAATACTAAGTACACAAGTAAATGAGAGACAAAACAAGATAGCAAACAACACAAGTATTTGGTTTTCAAGAATGCTGTATATTGCTTCTCAAGTTCTATTACAAAGTGTTACAAAGCATTATAGAAAGTTACAAGTACTTGGGATACATATACTACATCCTATAGCCAACCATACTTTGAAAGCCAGCTTGATACATAAGAGTAGACAACAAAATCAAATGTAGAGTCAAAAGACATATTGCCTTTTGACTTGTGACTATGACATATCATAGCTCACATCCTAATATATTACAAAAAGGATTTAGTACATAAAGTAGAAAGCTCAAACTCAAGACCTCAATGTACAGTTTTCCAAAAGCATGGACCTTTTCACCAACTTGTGAAAGTTGGTGAGTCAAACAAAGTTGCAGCGAAAAGGTGGTCCAACTTTATGGAAAAGTACATTAGATAATAGCATGTACATAAAATCTTCGGAAGAAATCTGTCTTCATAAACTGGCTTTGGAACACTTTGTCTTCGAAGCTTCGAAAGACTTCATATTTGGCTTCGGAAGATATTAGTCTTGGCTTCAAAAGATTTTACACTTAGAATATTTCTTGTGTATGATATAAAACTTCCGAAGCATTTCTACTTCAGTATTTCAGTGCATGCATGCAGAGAGACTTTGGATGCTTTGAATGTTTTGACTGCATCAGACTTATTGAAATCCTTACAAACTCCCCTTAGGCTAATGCTACCAAAATATTTGAAGATCTTCATCAGTTGACAGTCCTTATCATGATGATGACCAGATCCTTCTTCATTAGATGGTTAGGATCACTCAGACTTTTATAATATCTTCTCATCTAAAAGAGATCATGTAGATGTAGGTTGAATAAATCTTGCCAAGTGTATACATTTACACCACCTTTATCTCTAATCACATGTCATCTTTCTGGATTAGTTATGAAGGTCTAGGATATGATAGTGCAGGACTGGTGAAGGGTGGTCAATTACAACACAACAACATAAAGAGGAGATTAACTAGACTGATCAAACAGTGAGACTGGATTAACCACAAGAGATGATACAAAGAACACAAGTAAATAAGAGACAAAAGAAGATAGCAAAATACATAAGGAGATGGTTTTCAAGATTACAGTATATTGCCTTCTAAAGTTCTTTTACAAGTGTTACAAAGCATACCGAAAAGTTACAAGTACTTGAGATACATATAATACATCTTACAGCCGACCATACTTTGAAGGCCAGCTAGATACAATTGACTAGACACAACACAAAATCAATTGTAGAGTCAATAGGCAGATTACCTTTTGACTTGTGACTATGACATGCCATAGCTCACATCCTAATATATTACAAAAAAGGATAAAGTACATGAAGTAGAAAGTTACAGACTTAAGATCTCAATGTACAGTTACTAAAAGCATGGACCTTTTCACCAACTCATGCAAGTTGGTGACTTTACAGAGTTGTAGAGGAAAGGGGTCCAACTTTATGTAAAGTACATCAGATAAAGCATGTAGACTAAAAGTCTTCGGAAGAAATTTGTCTTCAAGAGTTGAGCTTCGGAAGACTTTGTCTCTGAAGCTTCAGAAGACTTCATCTTTGGCTTTGGAAGATATTGGTCTTGGCTTTGAAAGATTTTACACTTAGAATATTTCTGTTGCATGTGTGAAACTTCCGAAGCATTCTTCTTCAAAGCACTTGTGCAACATGCAGGAGACTTGAACTGTTTGAGTTGCATCAGCCTTAACATGTATTCCTTACAAACTCTCCCTAGGTTGATGCTACCAAAACTCTTTGAAGACTTCATATATCAACAGTCCTTATTATGATGATGGCCATCCCTTTCTTCATGAGATGATCAGGATCACTCAGACTCTCAAAATGTCTTCTCATGTCAAAGAGATCATGCAGAGGCAGATTGAACATGTTATTCCATGTGTAGACATCCTCAATGCCTTGATCTTTAATGACATGCCATCTTTTCGGATTTGTGGTGTATGTCCAGGACAAGATGGGTCTTCCTGTTGCTAGAGGAGCTGCTTGATTGGGAGTTGATGTAGCATCCTCTGGCTGCACATCCTCAGGATGTTCTGACTCATCCTGAGGTTCAGAAAAGGATGTATCTTTCTTCTTATTTGGCTTTAGCTTTGAAGCCATCCTTTTCTTTCTCTTTGTTTCTTTTAACTGAGAAGACTGGCCTGCGGCACCTGATTGATCTTCTTTGTCTTTCTCAGTTGGGTCTTCCACTCTCACAGGTTCAGAATGAGAGGGAGTTTGACCCTGCTGTGGATAAGAAGATGAAGCTTGCTGAGATTAAGCAGGAGGTCCAGGTTGTGTTGTATCTGGTTGTTCAACCTTAACCTCCACTTCAGGTGGAGCTTGACTTGGAGGGGAGTGTAAGTCAACTAGCTCTCCACTCTTGATCTTCTGCTTGATTACCCTG
>BJCM01233432.1:0-14327 GCA_018326385.1 Flaveria bidentis
GAGGGTACTGCACAGTCGATTTTCAGCAGCTTGAAAGGTAGTTTGCTTGTTCTATTTTGGTTGTTATGTCTTGTTGGTAGCTTGTTCAAACACATATGATTGATCCTTTGCTCTTGGGTTTGTTATTACAAAGAAAAGTACCTTAATTTTTCAGATTATGAATCATATTATTAGGGCTTTTATCCGCTGCGTTTTCATGTTTAAAATGGTTAAACAACTTTGATTTTGGTCTATCAAACCCATCACTTTAATGGTTTCATGGTGGTAACATAAACAACATCAGGATTTTCTAGCTTCAGCTGTTCTTCCTCCTACAAGCACAATGCTATCAACTCACCCATCGACCATTTTTCTTTTTGGTGTTATAGTTGATCTTAAAAGCATCAAACCGTGAAGGAAGAGAATTCATAATAAAGTGTACCAGAAAACCATCACTGATCTCCATGTCTAAGCTCTTGAGTTTATGAGCCATGTCGTTCATCATCATTATGTGTTCACGTAAATTATTAAACCCATCATACTTTGTAGTAAGCATCTTCAAAATCAGAGTGCTCGCATGTGCTTTAGAAGATCCTTTAAATTGTTTATCCACTGAATTCCTATAAGTTTTTTCAATATCTGAATCATGTATTGCTCCCTTGATTGGAACAGAGATGGAGTTCTTGATTACCATCAGAGACATTCTATTAGACCTCTCACATTTTTCATACTCTTGTTTTTTATCTGCAGTACCTTCAGTAGTAAGAGCAGCAGGAGTGTCATGTCTCAAGACATAATCAAGATCCAACATGCAAGAGTAAGTTTAACAGAGTCCCTCCGAGAGACGAAGTTCGCCCCGGTTAAAACTTCAATTACAAAGTTAGGAGTGATAGTGGATGCTAAATTGATACAAGCAGTAGAAGAGTTAAAGTGAGCTAATTATGGGGCGATAAGAGAAAATAAAGCAGACATAATTAATACGTTGAAGATAAAACCTATTATAACACCAAAATAATAGACTAAAAGTAATGTTCTAGAGAATATTGGTTTCACGTTGGCTTTAACCAAAATTCAAATGTTGTGAACAAATTAAAGTAATGTTCTACTTACACGATGGCTTTGCGCTGGCTATGACCAATGTGAAAGTGTTATGAACAAATTAAAGTAAAGTTCTAAATGAATGTTGGTTTTGCGTTTGCTATGATTAACATCCAAGTATTACGAACAAATTATAGTAAGACATAAATATGACACATTACTTTTGGGCAGAAGTATAATATCTATATTAATTTGCCAACATTTATCATGTGTATTATCGAACAACTTGACTTCGGGTTTATCATTTGATGATACACATAGTTATATAATTATATAAAATGATAACGTTAAACTTTAATTTCAAATCAAGTGATGTACCGTTGGGTTTAATCACTTAATCTTTCATTAAAGTTGTCATTCTCTTTTTCTATGTCAAAATATATATTAAGACATATGCGGTTTGATTTTATTTGTAATTATGAAACATAAGTACATTATATATTTTTTTAAAAATCATTAATAATTTATTTATTTATTTATTTATTTTATGGTTTGAAGTAATTTGCAAATTGATTATATATGAAATTCATTAAAAATATTATAGAGTTTTACAAATAAATGATATTTATATTGGAAATAATTCATACAAATGTAAATTAATTATATTCTTGAATATAATTGAGGATCGATTTAAAGAATCCAAATGGGTTATTAATGTGTTTTCATTTGCTCAGAATTAAACAGTTATAAAAAGTAAATTCAAGAATTGATTTCTTGGAAACAAATTTATTCCATTTAAATAAATTAAGTTTAATAAGGAAACACAAACTGACTTTTTAAATTTAAGTCATAAATTAAATTTATTTGTTACAGAATCACATCTCATTTATAAATTGTCATTGATTTTGACAAAATAGAAATAAAAAATATAAGTACTTTATATCATATAAAGAAACCATATATTATAACACAAATTATTAATTTGGTTAATTGTAAAATTCGAACACAAACATAATATCATGAAATTACAGATTGCGCGCCATAATAATTCATATGCTTTTCTTTTTAGTGGTGGTAGAGATAATTCATGGATTGTAAAAATTAATAAAGCAATAATCAATAAATATTTCGATCCCTTTCTCTTCGAAAATTGTCCAAACAATTTATATTAGAAAACAATAATATAATTCTTCTTTTGAACATGATATTAAGAGGCGTCAAATTCGATTTGCATGTATTCCAAAATTCGAAATCATATGGTTTTGTAATTGAGTTCCAATGGGTAAGTTATTTCTTTTTATGAACCGATTTGTAGAAAACTATTTCGTGTCCTTAACATTAAAAAATGAAGATCATGGCAGTTGCTTATGATTTATAAATCCAAGACATCGATTCAACACAAGGTTATACAAGCAAATCAAATTACATGATTGATGAATAGATTGATTTGATATAATCAAACATTGCTTTGATACCACATGTTGATTATATCTTGAAACATAGATGAAAACATGAAACTATAATCATGTTTATTCGATCTCAAATATACACTAAACATCAAAACAATTAAATGTTAGTTGTAGGAATAGAGATCTTTGATGAAGATGATGAGCCATGATCGTGAGACTCGTTTCCGTTATGATGTTTAGAGGGATCGATGGATAGTTTTGAGAGAAAAGTTATTGGTGTATTTTGGTTATCTCCCTAATCCTCTATTTATAACATCTAAAGGGAAACCCTAATTATAATTATGGGTATTTCCATCAAATAACCTCTTTATACTCTTAGGGACTAATTATGTTATTTGGTGAAACTTATTTAAATGATCCATAGGCCACACATTACTGTTATTTCTAGCACTTTGCTATCAAAACACGAGTATAATGAACCTTTCTAGAAAATGGATATCAACCAAGACTCAGAGGGGCAATTTACTTACGCAATGCAACTTGTTACCACCATAACACTGCCTGTGGTTCTCTCAAATGTTATCAAGCTCAAGGTTCTGGAGGTTATAGCCCATGCGGGCCCAGATACTCGACTCTCAGCTCATGAGATTGCATCACGTTTGTTTATCTCAAACCATGATGCTCCTGACATGCTTGACCGGATGCTTCGGTTGCTTGCTAGCTACTCGATTGTCACATGCACCCAAGGTCATGACCATGATTCAAAGCTCGCAAGATTGTATGGTCTTGCACCTGTTGTTGAATGCTTTATCCCGAATGAAGATGGGTGTCTTTAGGTGTGGTGTTGGAGCTGCACCAAGATAAGGCAAACATCGATGCTTGGTAGGTCAATGTTTTCGTTTAGACATATTAATACCAACTATCTTGAAATAATGATTCAATTGGGTAATTTGAACAAACATAACTAACAAATGAACACACATACCTGCATAAATCTCACTCGTACACACCGATAAGAAAGTGTTAAATTTTTTATAAACATGTAAAAAATGGCAGTATTGGCTATTTTACAACAAAAAAAATTGTCGAATAAACCCATCAGAAACCATTTCCGACAACTTTATGATGAAATTTTCTTACAATTTCCTACAAGCAATTAGGTTTTTCATTTATGAAATATTTCTGAACTTTCTGAAAACAATTTTATTTTTGACTTTTTATAAAAATATTCCGACAACATTTCAACAAAAGTATTTCAATTTAATATATTATTTATGAAATCTTCCAACAACATATTAAATTATTTTGTTATTTTTCCGACAAATTTTCTTGGTTGTTTCTGTATACTATAGTAGGGTATGAGGTATTGAACAGACACCTCAAATTATCTGAAATCTTTGATACGGTTTGATAAATACTCTTTCTCTAAGTTCATAATCATAAGCACTTAAGTATGTAGATAATTGACATATCATGCTTTGTTGTTTTGAACAAGGTTTCGACTTAAAAGACTCAGTAAACAAAGGAGGTTTTGCATTTGAAAAGGTTCATGGAATGCATGAATTCGAATATTTCGAGCGAGATGCTAGATTGAATGAGGTTTTCAATAAGGCCATGGTATATATTTCGACTATCATAATGAAGAAAATACTCGAGTATTGCCGTGGTTTTGAAAACCTCACGTGTGTGGTTGATGTCAGAGGTGGTCTCGGAACCAACCTCAATGACCGTATCCAAATATCCAACCATCCTGGGAATTAATTTAGACCTACCACATGTGATACAACGAGCAACACTCTATACACATGTTGTTTTTTCCTCCTCATGAAACTAAGTAAAGGAGTTGTAGTGATTCTTATTTATTTAAGAAAATTACATAAATAGTCTTTTCGTTTTAATGAACTATATGTTGGGTTCTGGACTTTAAAAATTACAAAGTTAGTTCAAACTTTTGTGTAGTTATTGCAAGTGTGCTCCCTAAATTTTAGAAATTATAAAGTTAGTCCAAATTTTTATATGAGTGCTGCAATTTTGGTCCTTAAAGTTACATTAAAAGGTAGTTCAAACTTTATCAAAATACATATAATCTAAATGACTTTAATGTCAAGGACCAAATATGCAATGAGTACACATAACTTTGGATTAACTTTGTAATTTCTAAAGTTTAGGGATTAAATATGTAATCTAGTTAAACCACATGGACATTTATGAAATTTTCTTTGTTTATTATAAGTACAGGGTTTGATTCTTATTTATTATAAGTAAATGGGTCAAACATATTGAAGGAGATATGTTTCAAAATGTTCCCCATAGTGATGGCATTTTCCTGAAGGTAAATTTTGCTAACATGTTTATGCTTTGGTTTGGTTATGTCAGAAGTTTTTGTATGATTAGGTGGTCTAGATCGAGAAGCCACTTGCACGTCTAGGTGGTGTTTAGGGAATTGCTTCTTGTCACTAGTGAATTCAAGTGATGTATGATGAAGATTTCAAATATTCGATGAGCGGCAAGTGAATTCATTGTTTTCGCCTGTATAGGTAGTAAATGGGTCAAACATATTGAATGAGATATGTTTCAAAATGTTCCCCATAATGATGGCATTTTCCTGAAGGTAAATTTTTCTCACATGTTTATGCTTTGATTATGTCAAAAGTTTTTGTATGATTAGGTGGTCTAGATCGAGAAGCCACTTGCACATCTAGGTGGTGTTTAGGCAATTGCTTCTTGTCACGAGTTAATTCAAGTGATGTAAGATGAAGATTTCATATATTCAATGAGTGGCAAGTGAATTCATTCCCCTGTATGGGTAGCGAATTAAAAAGAGAATAAATGGTTGCAGTGAATTCGTTACCTCCACTAAAGTAGTTGTAAACAAAGAACCCATGCCACAATTTTGTCTTCTTCAGAGTTCGCTTCTTGTGCAAGCGAAATTGATGTAATTTCTTGAATTTGTTTATGCAAGGAGCGAATTGCCTAGATAAAAATGATTTTTAACATTAATCTATATCTTTAAATGGTTCTTCTAAACCACCTAATCTTACAAGGAATTAAAAATATCATTTTCATAACTAACATAATAAAAATATCATCGTATGATCATCTAGTGGGTATTACATTGTTACAATGATAACTATTGTGTAAAGTTGCTAAAGAACTGCTATAAGGCTCTATGTGATGGTTGAAAGGTGATTGTCGTCAAAAAGATTATTCCTTGTCTATCTGACACAAACTCCTCAGTGAAAACTGCCTCCCATTTGGATGCGATCATGATGACGCAGACCATTGGAGGAAAGGAGCGTACAGATTATCAATTTCTATCCATGGCCAAATAAGCTGGATTTGGTGGTATGAGAAAAGTATGCTTAGTTTACAACTTCTGGATCATGGAATTCTACAAATAAAACTAGCATCCTGTATGTATTGATGCTAGTTTAATAACCTACTTATAACCAATTATATCATTATCGGTTTATAAGTTTATTATGATCATTGCTTTATCTATTGTTTTAACTTCATCTACGAGTCTTATATAGTTGTTTAAATATTGGTTGGGGATAACTAATGTTGGTCATCATTATCTTATAAAACCTCCATACGTCTAGAGATGAAACTTTATTTATTACTTTAATTAAATTCATCCCAAATCTATCATAGTATCAGATGTTTTTCAAACATAAGTGGTTAAGGCGTGAGATGGTAAGTAATTAATATAAAAGATTGTGATGGCATACGCATCGTACCAATATTTCTTGCTTATGTTGATTTTCTTAAAAAACAGACATTTAAACCAAAAGGTTTTTTTGCGACTCTGGTCTTAAGGCCAAGTTTGCTCGATTACCTTTTCCTATTAGCATTTGTCACACCCTCAAATTCTACTTACGGGATATTACCACGAGGCGCGTGACAAAGCAGTATCTCATACACGGTCATATCAAACGACACTATAAGCGTTTAAATAAATGTTTGAACTTTAATCTGAATGAAACATGGTTTGAGTAATAAACAATGTGGAAGAATATATGTAAAATCTAAAGACATTACTGAACGTTATGCAAAACACGATGCCCAAATAAAAGTATTCAATACAAAGAAATAAGTTTGTAATGCATTTCCTAAGTAAACCTTTTGTCGTGCAATCCAACTTTAAGCATTCTTACGACCAAATAAAACATGTTAAACTATGTCAACATAAGGTTGATAAGCACATAGGTTTAACAACAGATAGTATGTTTGAAAATGTTTGCATGGTAAAGTAATTAAAGCATATCGATAGTTAGCTAGCCTATAATCAAGTTACTTAGCATTTTAAACCAGAGCTGAATGTATCTAAGTTGTTTGCATTTCCACCATGTCTAACACAAACAATAGCAATGTTAGCTCAATTAAACACTCGTTTGACCTCCAGTCGAGTTGGCGCGGTTAACGTGGGTGGGGTTTGTCAAACCCAGTAGTACTACTCAAAATTAACTCGCTAACTCATTACTAACAGTTCGAGAATGTAAGGGATTTCATATGTGGTTGCACTAATGTAACAGGCGATAAACAATGATAGTAAAAACCACTAATAACTAAAGCTTGAATGTTTTCTCCCTAAAAGGAAAGAATGTAAAATAGAGGCCGTGAAGACTCACCTTAGAGTACGTAGTTTGAAGTTAAAGCAAATGGAGTAGCTAATGGTGACCTAAAAATAAAGAATATAAATCATGTTTGACAAGTTTGACATTTGGTTAACCAAGTTTGATTTGTTTGACTAAAGTTGACTAGTTTGACCCCACGTCTCGTTGGTGATTAAATTTATTGAAAACATGTTAAATAGTATTCAATAAGTTAAAGAGTTAGTTACATAAATGGTCCTTGTGGTTTATCTAAAGTAACAAGTTTGGGTACTAAGGGTTTTTTGTAACAGTTTAGGGTATTATCTTTTAAATTTTGTAACAAGTTTCAGTATTAAGGCTAACAACCGTTAGTTTTTCTGTTAAGTTTAAATAAAATGACTAAAATACCCATTTAGGGATCACTTTTGTAATTTTATTTCTCTCTTTTGGTTCAGGGACTATTTGTGTAACTTTATGATACATATAGATATATGAATGCATAGAGACACACAAACACCTTATGTTCTAAAACTAATTTCCCCACCAACACCATAGACCACCATCCCCGCAGCCCCCACCGCCAGCGACCATCCCCGCTGCCTCCACCGCTTGTAACCATCTCCGACGTCCCTAACGCCTGCGACCAACCCCGCAACTCCCACCGCCAGCAACCATCCCTGCTGACTCCATCATCTATGATCATCCCTGCCGCCCCCACCACTTCGACTAACCTCAACGCCTCCATTGTTTGTGATCATCACCGCTGACCACCACCAATATCCATCACTATTGTCCACCGCCGGCCACCTTGGTCTCCCACACGTCCGACGACCACCACAACCATTCGTACGCCATCCTTTTCCCCCTCTCAAACTCCATCATCTCCACCCACTATCGACTGCTCCCCCCGACCTAAAACCTAAACCTCTGTCATAATCATCTTCTTAGAATCCTTAAAACCTAAATCTTACTCAAAACCCTAAAACCTAATTTGGGGATTCTTGATATTAGGGCTTAAAGATAGATCTATGAATCTAGGTTTAGAACAAGCATCAATGGTTGTTTGATGGTGATGAATCAACGATAGATGTTGCGATGGCGATGATGATGATGGTGGTGATGATGATGCGATGATGACGATGATGGTGATGGTGATGCAATTGATGTGGGTTATACAAATTAGGCAATGGAAATGGTCTAAGGGCCTAGAGTATGGTGTTTGGTTGCACGTTTAGTGGTCGATGGTGGTGAAAGAAGATGAAGATGGCGTTTGTGGTGCGGTTTTTTCATTTCAAGAGCTGAAGACGATGGCGGTGGTGAGGAAGATGTACAGGGTGGTGGTTAGTGCTAGCGGGCGTTGGTGGTGGCCAACAATGACGGCCGACCGTGGTGGCCAGCCATGGTGCCTGATGGTGTGATTGTATATATATGTGTGTGTATAATTGTATATGTATGTATGATATATATTAAATTATACAAAAAATATTTTATTTATATTAAATGACACAACTAGTCCCTCTATTAATACTAATGGTAATTGTAAAGTTAAAAGACAAAAATACCCTTAGATTTAACAGAAAAGTTAACGTCTGTTAGTGTTAATACTCAAACATGTAATAAAATTAAAAGTGTATACCCAAACTGTTACTATTTTTGCTTAGTACCCAAACTTATTATTTTATATAAGTTAAATCCAAGAAATTATTACATCAATCTAAACTAACACAAAATCAATGGTTAAATTTCAATAAAGTTTGGATCTTGGTGTGTGTTTGGATCATCTAGGGTTTCAAAAACTTTAAAAAATAAATATCAATGATTTTTGTCATAAAACTTACTTGTGTGCAATGAATGATCATAAACACCCGTATAATACAAGAAACATCCTAAATCGTTCTCAATTTCTTGAAAGAGTCTTCATTGGCATGTGTATGTGTGTGGAGTGTCTTTGAAAGGGATTAGTAGGTAAGGAAGGGGCTGAAGTCATGAATGGGGTATGGGGTGGGGATTAGGGTTTTATTTATTTATTTATTTATTTTACAAAAACTACCTCTTAATTTTATAAAATTGGTTTAAAGTTTATGCAATTGACATTTTCTACCCCGAAACTAAACGAATGGTAACATATTACCCAATAAACCTTAAAAACACAAAATAAAATTTATTTTATTAATTTCAAGCTCTTTTTATAACGGTTAGGCTTTAAAAGCTGAAAATGCACGAAAAACGTGTAAATGTTAAAAAATTCATAATTTTCATAAAAGAGTTAAACATTTAATTAAATAAACAACTAATTTATAATTTCAAACTAATTTTGATTTTTTGAAAGTTATATTTGTTGATATATTATGTTCCTAGTTTATATTCTTAATGTAAAAGTCTTTCATTTCTTACACATATGTAATGTGAATTCTTAATGAAATATAATATGCTTCTTGATGTTTATTTGTCTTTAAATATTTCATATTATTATTGTATTTGATATAATTCATATGTATGAACATTATATATAGGTTTGAGATTGTTGTTCATAGTTCTAAGTCAATAATGATTGAGAAATGTGTTCAACTTAGTCGGGTAGTTATTCATGCTAATGGACCATACTTTGACCATACACATGAATGAATTATAATTTTGGACCAGTCGCATGACTGAACCAGGAGACTGGATCAGTCATATGATTGAGACATAAGATTGATTCAGTCGCACGACTGAACCTTCAGTCGTGCGTATGAATCAACTGCATGAATCAATCGCACGACTAGACCATGCTAATGGTTCAGTTGTACGAATGAAAACTACAAACCTATAAATACCACATAATTCATGAAAAAACAAAGACTTCGAATATTCAAAAATCCTAGCCATCTAGAGCGTCCTAAACAGCCAATCCAACTTCATAGTTCGTTCCTCTTCGAGTTCTAATAAATTCTTAGCATTTGTTTCATCGTTAGATTGATCAGATTGTTGTTCTCACTTATTAGATCGCCAATCAAATAGGATTCCGCACTATTTGATCTGGTCTCATGCAGAATCCGTTAGTACTCCGTACGAAAACGGTCCTAACAAGTGGTATCAGAGCTTTGGCTCATGATTTTGTGTGGATTCAATTGGTTTCGGTGTTAAAATCAACGTTTTCATTCAGAAGAGTCACCTTTTTGCTTCAAAAAGTATTTTCGAAGTTTGTATGTGTTAAGGTTTCGATTGTTCATCAAACGACAGATTAGGATTTCTGGAAAATTCGTATTTTGTGTCAAAGTGTTCAAAATATTCGATTTTTCAAACACAACAACCTTCAGTTGCACGATTGGACCACTCATACGACTGAACCCATCCGTATACTCTCATTCGTACGATTGAACTCAGCCGTATATCTCATTCGAATGGTTAAGCAGCTCTAGTTAGTTGATCAAAATCTTCCTGCTCATTCGCACGACTGAATCCAATCGCACGATTGAATTCATTCGTATCCTTCATTTGGACGAGTGACTCATTCGCATAGCTTATTCGCACGAGTGAATCTGTCCTGTTCTAAGTTTACCAAGTACAAAGAAATAGAAGACCAGTTTGTTGCATTCACTGCTGGAAAGTACTCGCGTGTCTAATCTTCTACTTCTAGAAAATGAGATTGGAAACCATAACAAACCGCCAAAGCTATTAACTTTGGATGATTACCCACAGTGGAAATTGCGGTTTGAAATCTACTTGAATGGAGTTGATCCAAACCTTTGGACATCCATTGAGACTGGTTACATGATACCAGTCAGTGCTAATAGAGTTAAATTGACTTTGGGAGGAATGAGTGAATCCCAGAAGACTCTGTATAATGCTGAAAAGAAAGCATATGCCTTGTTGACTCAGTCTATACCTAAAGACATATTTCATCAGTTCTCTAAGAACAAGCAGACTAAGAAACTATGGGAGGCCTTGAAAAAGAGATATGAAGGAAATTCAACTCTAAAAGCCTTGAAGGCTAAATCTCTTAAGAAGGAATTTAACAATTTTTCTTCGATTAGGAATAAGAGCTTGGATGATATCATTGATCGATTCTATCATCTGATGAGTGAGTTGCACACTCATGGCGTGACCACATCCATGGAAGATAAAGTCTCTAGTTTTACTGATGGTCTGCCAGACAAATGGGATTCATTTGTGTCTAATCTGAGACAAAACGACACTCTTGCTAGTTTAGACATAAATGATTTCATTTTGAAGTTAAGGGAGGAAGAACTATGTATGAAATACAAGTCAAAAAAAGGATCCTATATTCAGAATCTTGCACTTTACAATTCAGTTCCAACTCTAGCTACTTCAAGCGCACCGCTACAAACGACATGTGTGTCTACCTCTTCTGCTCCTTCCCAAAGCAGTGCATCAGGAATAGTAACGTCTGGGTCATCTGGAACCCAATACATAGTTCCTGAGGCAAATACTACCAAGTTGAAGACTGAGAATCTTGGAATTTTTACCGTGGAAGTTGCTAAATTGCACATGGACCTTCTAGTTGTTGTTGTTCAATCTTATGATGGATTAGTTGCTAGTAAGATTGGAAACTGTCATCTTGCTGATGAGGACTACGAGCAAGTTGATGAAACTAAGCTAGAACACATGGATATTATGTGGGCTTTGGCTAGTGCTGTTAGAAGAGCCAAGAAGTTTGTGAAAAAAACAGGACAAAATTTGGTTGCTACTAAAGATACGACATTTGGATTCGACAAAACCAAATTTGCGTGCTTCAATTGTGGTGAAAAGGGGCACTTCAGACATGAGTGTGTAAAGCCAACGAAGACTGGAAATGGAAATCCTTTTCCTACATTCAACCAACAAAACAAGGATAAAATTGGAGCTTCATCTTCAAGTAAAGAGTCTAAGGCTTTGGTTGCTCAAGGTGATGAAGAACAAGACTGGTCCTTTCGATTCGTTTCTTAGGGTGAATCAAACATTGCCTTAGTTGATACATTGGATGATGGATCTACAAGTGAAGGAGACATCATAGCTGAGCATACACTTTCAAATATCAATGAAGCTATGGATGCCATTGATCATTTGGTTGAAGAAGAGCTTAGTGCAACAAACTCAAAATCTCCATTCACCGAAGAGTTTGACACTGCTTTGATGGCTAATTCATCTAGTTCTACATAGAGTGTCCGCTACAACGCTATCACTAGTACTTAGATTATTTATAATGGGGTGTCCATGCACATGACCAAGAATTCGTCTCTCCTTTTCAACGTCAAACAAATTAAAGGGGGACACGTATCATTCGTTGGGAATAAAGGAGGTTATATCACCGCTCAAGGTGAAGTGGGAAACAAGAAAGTGAAGTTTGACAAGGTCAACTACGTTCAACAACTTCAAAAAAACTTGCTTTCTATCTCCCATATTTGTGATAAAGGATTCAAAGTTGTATTTGATAACAAGAAGTGCTACATGTTGAAGAAGGATTATGTTATCGAGGAGGATAAAGTTCTAATGTCAGCTTCAAGATATAATGATTTGTATGTCTTGGATCTATCAAAAGCCTACACAACTGAGACCACTGTCTAATGCTTCTTGTCAAAGGAAACAGAGAGGGATTCTGTCTCCTGACATAGGAGAATGGGATACATTAATCCCAGGAAGATGAATCATCTGATTAAGAATGATTTGGTTAATGGAGTTACAATTAAGCATTTCCAAGAAGTCTCACAAAGAAAAGAAAGTTAAATCTATCGATATTCCTCTCGAGCGTCTACACATGGATCTATTTGGCCCAGTCAGCACAAAGAGCATTGCTGGAGATCTGTACTGCTTTGTAGTAACTGATGATTACTCAAGATTTTCTTGGGTGATTTTTCTAAAATCCAAATTAAAGACATATAAATCATTCAAACATCTAGTAACTACTTTGGAATCACTTTACAAGCTGAAAGTAAGAAAGATTTGATCAGACAACATAACAGAGTTCAAGAATCCGTGGATGGAAGCATTTTGTCGAGAGAAAGGAATTGTTCATCAATTCACTTCTGCCTACACTCCACAGATGTATGGGGTTTCTGAAAGAAAGAACCGGAGCTTGATAGAGATAGCAAGAACAATGTTAGCCGACTCTAAACTGCCTATTCAAAAAATCCGAGTACTGTGATTACCCCGTGATTATGATACTAACTGTTTTCCTATTCATCTATAGGTACTTTGCAATTGGAATCAGTTCTAATGAATGGTTTAATCAAACCCTAAATGAATGCAAATGTTAAGATCAATAACCGGGAACAAACTCTTAAAATAGACCACTTAAATGGACACTAATGTTGATTTAAATAAAACTAAGTGTTATTTTGAGTCTCTACGGTTCAAATGAATCTAAACACGAAGTGTAATGTCATGTTTTGACAAAGATTCAAATCTATGGTATTCAACAGTGAAAGATGCGAATGGACATGCAGATGAACTTCAGTCGCCCGATTGAGCCAGGCGCATGATTCAATCGCATGAGTGAATCATGTGTGTGCGTCCAGTCGCTATTAGGACCGTGTACGAACGGGGTACTAACTGATTCTGCGCGTATACCAACTCAAATAGTGCGGAATCCTATTTGATTGGTGATCCAATCAGGGAGAACACAGTTCAGGTTAATATAACGATTAATGAAACGTTAATAATGATTAGAGAATGATCAACTATGATGTATGAAGTTGGAACAGGTTTTCTTGAGTCTCTGGACGGCTAGGGTACGATTATGTGCATAGGTATTCGAATTGTTACGTTTTTCCACGAATTAAGTGGTATTTATAGGTTAGGGTCTTCCAATCGTATGACTGAACCATTAGCATGGCTCAGTCGTGTGACTGAATCATGCAGTTGATCCATCTGCACGACTGAAGGTTCAGTCGTGCGACTGAGCTAATCTTATGTCTCAATCGTGCGACTAAACCAGTCTCCTGGTTCAGTCGTGCGACTGGTCCATTAGCATGAAGTATTCATGCGTATGGTCCATTAGCATGGTCCATTCACATGAGATCTTCATACGATTAAGTTTGAACATGTTTCTCAATCATTATTGACTAAGAGTTATGACTAACAACCACAAACCTATATAACTAGTTCATTATAAGTGGTCACACAATAAACAATGAAATATTAAACATTATAAGCATCAACCACACTTTGTATTTCATTCATACCCATTCGATTACATATATGTATGACATGATAGACATATTACATTAAGCTCCTAAACTAGGTACACATGTATCAACAAACTCCCCCTTGGACCTAGTTTACATCATTGTCTAACATTCTTCATCAGCTCTTCAAACTTCTTGTA
>BJCM01233434.1:0-32624 GCA_018326385.1 Flaveria bidentis
TTTTAATATTAGTTTTTTAATCATTTTAAATTCCATAAATTCTTAATATATTACTTAATCAAAATAAAATTATTATTGTTAATTAAATTTATTCCAGAAGTTATTAATTTAATTTCTGAAAATTTTAAACAAATTAATATTCTAATTTTATAGTTTAAAAAAATAAAAAATATGACAACAATTATTTAAAATTTTATCTTTTATTACCTTATAATTGTTTTCTTTAAATCAAATAAGTTATGTTATAAGCTATTTAAATAATTGGTTATTTTAATTAACTAGTAAATTAATTTTAAAGGTTTTTTAAAAAAACTTATGATTTTAAATTTAATTACTTTAAAGAATAACAAAGGTTATAAAACATTATTAAATCTTTTATGTAAGTTCAATGTAATAAATCTATTATGGTTTAATTTTAGATTACTTCAAAACATAATAAACTTACATCTTAAATAACTAATTATTCAAATAATTATTTAAATAATTAATTATTCATCTATTCACTTAACCATGTTATATATAATTAGTTAATAAATTTATCCCTTAAACTCTTATTTAAATTCTTGAAACTTATAAAACAATGTAATTAGCTATTATTCTCTATTACTATTTTTTAAGTTTTTGATATGATAAGACCTTTATAAAGATCATTTAAAACGTTTAAAAACTTTATAATATGATTTTAAATAATTTTAAAGTCATTTAAATAAATAAACAATTAATTACCTTTATCAAATTTTAAATAATTAATTATTAAATTAATTACTTCTTTTCATACATCATCTTTATTAAATAAATAAATTAAATTATTAAATCATTCATCTTAATTTATTTAGTCCATCTTTATTGAACCAAGACATAATCGACTGTTTTATTTTATTTTACTTGATTTAATTATTAAAACCTCAAATTCCAAATGAAACCCTAATTCATATTTACTCTTGAATCATATATTCATTCTAACACTAAGACATCAAACCTTAGGTTGAATCGTCAAAGAAAACATCGGAGAATCTTATTTTCTTTTTATTGTTCAAAAATGTACATTATACATCTTGTGAGTTTTCCATTTGCGTTTTCCATGCCCCGTTTTACTTTATTTTACACCTTTTGGGTGAAGCATGTTAACCTTATAAACTTACACTTGTAAACATCTTGATACTTGTAAATGCACATGCAATTCATTTTTACTTTTTCCATGGTTATTTGTAATATTGTAAGTCTTATATGATGGACAATATATGTTGACAATCATTAACTATTGCTAGCCTGGAGACGTCATAGATCTATGGTCCTGACAAGCCTATTTGGTGCTAAAGCTGAGGTTATTGCTAGCTCCTAATGACGTATGACTTGTTCATCATAGGAACCAAGTACACTTAGCTAATCGTTATAAACTTGTAATCTTAATCTTGGTTAAGGTTTGATTGTAGCTATATGTGTTCTATAAACTTGCATAATTCATAATCATTGACATGAATTGCTACTTGTAAAACTTTTATATATATATGTATGTTTAACCCATAGAAACTCACCAACTTTCAAAGTTGACTCTTTATTTTTAACATGTTTCAGGATTGCTATTTGTGAAATTCTTCTTGCTCATATAAGACTTGGACTTAGTTTAATTAAATATCTTATGTTGTTGTTTAAATATTTATTGTATTGTAATGACTTAATTATCTAGTTTTATTCAATGAAAAATGACATTTAATATTATTTAAACTTATTTAATTCCATGAGGAAGAATCGTTTCACATTTGTCCGCCTCGATGATTCCGCCATCAGTCAAGGTGTGACACCTGGTCTGTAAGTAGTTGATCATCAGTACCCTTAACTCATCATTCTGAGTGTATGGTTTGGGAGTAGCTATGATTACAACTTCCATGAAGCCTGAAGACCCAATGGAACGTTCTCCCCTTAGCTTCATCTTCCTCTCTCTCTCCTCCTTAATCTCCTTAAGAGTCAAATCCTTTTCTCTTTGTCACCCACAAACCTTTATGACTCAGGATGGAGAGAGATTTGGCCTTCATTGCCTGGTGTAGCATTCAAACCCTGGTTAGAGAGAGGTTGTGAAGCACTTTCACCAGTTGGTGCATCATTAAGGGAATAGGATGTTAAAGTAGTTGTTGTTGTAACATTGCTCACAGGCTCTATCACTAGGTCTTCAGTCAATGTTTTCCCTTTAAAGCTAGTTTTAAAGTCCACCTCAACATCCAGTTGACCAATGACATAACTGATTGCATTTGTCTTCTTCTTTGGCTGAACTCTTCAACAATCTTGTCTTGAATTCTTTGAGCCATTCTGTTAGCTTTCCTAGATTTGCTTGAATTGGCAAGTGGCATGTTGACCAGATCAAGACCTTCATAGTAGTTCAAGATCTAAAAGTTAAAGACCTCTTGATGCCTTTGAACTCTTTGAATTATAATGGCTCTTCTATGAGCATCACACCTCCACCCTAAAATGTAGTTTGATGATCCTTGGGGTGGGGATGACATAGCCCTTGGAATACCCTCCTCAAACAGTTGTTGAATGAGTAAGTCCATATTAATGTGAACTTGAGGAGGTTGCTAAGTATGGACAACTGCAAGTGATGGTGGTGAAGCCTCTATGTCCATACTCTATGAAGAACTCCCAGGTTCTGTCATTGTTATTACTTTCTCCCCTTTTTTGGTAGCATCACCTACTTGCATAGATGAGCTAGGAGTTAGGTCAATCACATCCACATGTTCTTGTGTTCCTGGATGAGCTCTTCTTAAAGGTCTCTCAGCTAGTTGTTCCTTGAGATAAGATATCTCAAGTTGCTACTCATTGACCCTGTTTTGTAAGGTAGTCACTTGAAACTACAAGTGACTGACCTTTGAGGCTAAATAGGTGCATGTTTTTGTAAGTTGTTGCACCCTTAGACTCATGTTCACCTCATCTTAATCAGAAGAATCATGGAAGGATGAGAGAATGGAACCAAAGTCTTTTCTCTTACCACCGGCATAGTGTTCTTGGCTGCTGGATTTCCCCTGCTCAATAACAACTTCAGTTGAAATGTTAATGGGTTGGGTTGCCATGGTTGGGATCCTAATAATGTAATCACTTGAAGAAGTAAAAACCTTTTCCATATAGACCTCCGAAATAGATTCAGGAAGATCCAAATCAATGATGGATGAATGATGTGGGCTAGACAAGGGAGAAGTAGGAGTACTCATCTCTCTTTAAGTAGGGGAGGAATAGAGAGACTCATGGTACTCAGTGAATCTCATGCCTTCATCATCATAGAATTCTAGGTTGGGAATTGGTAGGTTTAGATCAAGAGGCTGGGGATGGTAACTTTCCCCTGAAGGTTGTTCACTAGAGTGTTGAGACTCTGAGTGAAGGTTTAAGGCTAAGGGGCTAATGAGCTCATCAGGCTGAGTATGAGGAACCTCATGACTAATTCTTGATGAGATGGGAGTGGTTTGCTCCTAAGGAGAAGTAGGAGCTCTAGTGTCCACTTCTTCCTGTATGGGTAGTGATATGGGAGCTTGCACAAGCTGAGGAGCTTGTGTAGGGGTTCGTTTGGATTTTCTTTGGTAGGTGAAGATGATTTGTGGTTGTTTTTGTGGTTTAATGGTAGAATGTGTGGGTTCAACACTAGCTTATGTTGCTAGGTTGTCACCTTGAGCAATGAGCTCTAACATTTTTTGGACAAGGGCTGTTTCTATACCAGAGAAGCCAACAGTTGGCCTCTTCATTGTTTCAAAGATGTCGGGCTTCATCTATCCAAGTTTTAGAATATTACCTATCCCCCTCAATTTTGAGCCCAGTTCACAGTTGAGAATGTGTTTAACATATCTAGGGAACATATAATAATCTAAGGAGTCCAAATTTGCAAATCTATTTGTATAAACAAACTGGGAATACCTGAATTTGACCCCCTAGACCATTCCATGAACTATAAAGGAGAGATCTTCAGGAATCTGGTCCTATCCGCCATGCTTGTTGGATAAGCTGTGAATGACCACATAAAGTAGGTACTTCCACTGGGATGAGACCTTCCTTTTCCTGAAGGTCTTTATAGAGAAATCTCTCTTATAGCTTATCTGCTCAAAGGAATGATTTAAAACTTCCTTTGGGAAGGGCAACTCACCTTCTTCATCATCCAGTTGAAGGTGGATATTGATAATGGCTAGAGTGATGAAGATTGTCCTCCCGTGCACTGTGACAGACAATGCCCTCTCCCCATCTATAACGACCTATTGACATGTCTTTCAAAATTCCAAAAGTTGATCCTCATAGAGTGGAGGATCAATGGTTAGGGAGGTGAAGTAGTTTGATAGAGCAAGAAATTTGAAAACCTCTAAGAAACTAGAATCTTTCTTAGAGTCTAACAGGACAACCCAATTGTGCAGCATATGGAGTTTCATGAAGAAATCGGGGTTGTTTTTATGGTTAAGGTTGGCTGTTTAAGAAAGCTTAAAGGTGAAGGAAGATAAGTACAAAGTCGGTTGTGGATGAATTTATGTTTTGGAGAGTTCAGATGAAGAAGATAGTGAAAGAGGGGGGAACCGTTGAGTATATTTGTATGAATTGGATCTGAGACAAAATTAATGAAAGACAATAAACTTTGAAATCTGGATGTTGGTCCCACCTCTGAAAAAGTGCCCAAAAATGTGGTTTTCTTGGAAGTTGAAAATCTTCCAAAGTTTAATTACTTCGGAAGTTTTGATAAAAGATTCTGAAGCTAAAAATGACTTCGGAAGATATTTCAAAATTTTAAAAATTTTTGCTTCGGAAGAAAATTGTTCTTCAAAACATGTAAGTACTCAAGAATGATTTTAAGCTTCGAAAGATATTTTGGAAATTTCTTCCGAAGGTAAATTTAATTAAGTAGTTATTTGTTTTGAAAACATAATTTTCTTCCGAAGCTAAATACCTATCCCCCGAAGAATAAAATGATCACAATTTTAAAAAGTCTAAGGAATATTATTTTAAAATATTTTTCTTTCAGAGTAAACAAGGGCTTGTGAAGGTGATAAAATAGATAACTTAGGACACATATGTTTTTAAAGTAATATGAGTTAGTTTTAAGAAAAGCTACTCAAAGTTAATCATCCCAATAGCCGGAACAAGATATATAAATCTTTGTTAATCAAAAGCTTTGGTGAACAGATCAACATATTGTTCATTTGTGCTAAATTTTACTAGTTTGATTAATCCCTTTTCAAAGTTATGTCTAATCAAATGATACCTGATATTGATGTGTTTTGTCCTTGAGTGCTGCAGAAGATTCTATGTAATAGAGATAGCACTGTTGTTATCTATGTGGATGAGAGTCTCTTTGAAGTTGCATTCATAGTCCATCATATGATTCTAAATCCAAAGCACTTGAGCTCAACATTTTGCAGAAGCAATGTATTCGGCTTTAGCAGTTGATGCAAACATACAGGATTGTTTCTTATGTTCCATGAGACAATCCTTCCACCAAAGAACTGACAACCCCCTGATGTAGTCTTTGTGGTCACATTGCAGCTACCATAGTCACTATCTATATATGCATACAAATTGAAATCATAATTCTTTAGATACCAAAGGCCAAGTGTTGGAGCACCCTTAAGATATCTTAAAATTGTTTTGACAGTGACCAGGCGTGACATCTTGGGGTTGGCTTGATATCTTGCACAAATACATATGGCAAACATGATATCAGGCCTACTAGTTGTAAGGTACATAAGAGACCCAATCATGGCCGTGTAAAGATGCTCATCCACACACTCCCCCTCAAGATCAGGTCCAAGGGAGTCATTTCTGGCTATGAGTGTCTTAGAAACCTTATAGTTAGTCATATTTAACCTTGTAAGTATGTATTGTACATACTTTGACTGACTTATGAAGATGCCACTGTCAACTTGCTTCACTTGAATTCCTAAAAAGAAATTGAGTTACCCCATGGCACTCATTTAAAATCTATTCTTTATTAGCTTCTCAAACTCTTTGTAGAGCTTTGGATTAGTTAACCCGAAGATAATGTTGGAGCTCTTAAAGATTAGCATTTAGTCATTAGATTTTGTTTTTGTCATAGTGTAGGGACTTATTTGTAAATACATGTTCCTTAGTTTCTTTGCTTAGTATAAATAGGATTTTATGTATTTTTACGCAGGTAGACTTTTGCAAAAAACTTAAAACTCTCAATTGTACATTATAATACTTTACAACTATCAATAGAAACTTCTATGAATTTTTGTTATCTTTGTATATGTTGATTACTTTATTCATATAATTGTTAATTGCATCAGAACATCAACACATATCAATCCATTTGAACCTATAAGATAATGTCATCTACATATACTTGAACTAACATTAAGTCATTCCCTGTTTCTTTGATTAAGAGAGTTCCATCTATAGTACCCATTTTGTATCCATATTGACAGAGATACTGAGATAGAGGCTTGTATCACTTTCTTGGAGCTTGGTGCAGCCTATAAAGAGCTTTATCAAGTTTGCAGACATAATCAGGATGATCAGGCTCTTCATCAATCACCCCATAGAGAAAAGCACACTTGATATCAAGCTGGTAGACCTTAAAATCCTTGGATGCATCAAAAGCTAAGAATATTCTGACAGCTTCAAGTCTTGCTACAGGAGCAATGACATCTGTGTGGTTTATTCCTTCTTTTTGTGTGTATCCTTGGACAACTAGTCTAGCCTTGTTTTTTATGAGAAGTCCTCTATCATCTTTCTTGTTCCTGAACACCCATTTTGTTCCTATGATAGTCTTCCTTTGAAGAAGAGGACATAAGTTCCAAACCTTTTGCCTTTTGAATTGAAGCAGCTCCTCTTGTATAGCTTCAACCTAACTTCCATCCTTCAAAGGCTTATCGATTTTCTTTGGCTCTAACTGGGACAGAAAACAAGAGTGGAGACAGAAATTTGCATCATGGGTTTGTCCTCTTGTCCTTACCACTGTATCAATTTTACCAATGATGTTTGTGGTGGGGTGAGACTTGTGGATCCTCAGTTGAGGGATCACAACAAGTTGCTTGTAGAGATCTAGATTAGAGAAATTTAGATTTGGCAATGGAGATTCACCCACCACATCCGCACACTTATCAAGAGAGACTTGATCAATGAGTGTGTGACATCATTAATGTCATCTTCAATGGAGTAGTTGTCAGCATCAAGAAATTCTTGATCACTTCTCCACCACTATTTCCTCCTACATTAGAAGCTTCTTCATTTGAGTTTTATGCCTTTGAGTTGGAATTTGAAGGCACCTCAGATGTATCAGTTGGATTTATCATGGTTGTGCTGATAGGAACTCTATCTGCAAGGTTAGTTACTACTGGAACTGAAGTTATATAGCTTGATGGTTCTCTTAGCTCAAATCTTGGGTTAAGATCACCTGTTGATAATATATCTATGGATCCTAAAATATTCTCATAAGATTTGTTAACACAGTTGATAACTAAATTAAGATCAAATAGCCAATCAAGACAAGAACCTTTCACACTAGGAGTGTGCTCATAGAAAGTCACATTGGCTGACTCCTCAACTACTCTAGTTTTAAGATTATATACTCTATAAGCCTTAGTTTGAGAAGAGTATCCAATAAAGTTTCCATCATTTGATTTCTAATCAAACTTAGCAATTTGATCCTTGGTATTCAAGATGGTGCAAGGACATCCAAATGACCTGAGAAAACCAATAAAAGGTTTTCTCTTGTGCCAAATTTCGTAAGGAGTCTTACCATATGTTTTAACTACTAAAACTCTATTTTGCATATAGCAATCAGTGTTCATTACCTCTGCTCAGATGGTGATGGACAGTTTAGAATTAGACAACATAGTTCTTGCTGCTTAAATTAGTGTTATGTTTTTCCTCTCAACAACACCATTTTGCTGAGGAGTCTTGGGAGCACTAAATTTTCTTGTAATAAATTTTCATCAAAAAATATATCAAGGATTTGGTTCTTAAATTTAGTTCCCTAATTACATCTTATGGTTTTAACCTTGTGGTCATATTGATTCTCAATCTTTAAGATGATGTTCTTCAAGATCTCAGGAGTCTTGTCCTTAGTTCTAAGAAAAAAGAATCAAGTGAATCTTGTAAAGTCATCTATGATTACTAAACAATATGAGATCCTTCCTAGGCTCATTACACTAGTGGGGCCTAAGAGATTAATATGTAATAAGTGTAAGGTTGTAGTGATGGAGTTTCTTTCCTTTGGCATGTGAGATACCTTGTGTTGCTTCCCTTTAAGGAATGCAACACAGTGTTTATCAATTATAAACTATTTCTTTGGCATTCTAGTTACCAAATTTAATTAATTTATTTGTGTTTTTAAAGTTTAAATGGCACATTCTTTTATACCAGAGGAAAGACTCATCACTTTTGGCTTTAGATAGAAAGCATGAAACTTCTCTTGAGTAAGATGTTTCTTGCAAATCCATCTTGTATATGTTTCCTTTCCTGAGGGCTCTAAGCAGGATATGCTCATGAGTGATGATCACCCCAGGCTTGAGAACAATGCATTCATACTCAGTAAAGAACATGTTATAACTCTGATCACAAAATTGAGATACACTTTAAAAGATTGTACCAAAGCTCCTTGACAAAGTTTACCTTCTCAATGTTGAGTTTACCATTTATGACCCTGCCCCTTTTGGTAACGTAACCTCCAACATCTCTCTAAAAGAAATTGGCCCTCCATTAATTTTCTCAAAATTTTGGAGTAGTGACACATTTCCTGTCATGTGCCTAGAACAACCACTATCAATGATCCATACATTTCTGTTTGTCTTGAGTTGTTCATGCACAAAAGAGATGGTTAGTTACATTTGGAAACCCAAGCCTTATTGGTATTGGGCTTATCAAAAGAAGTTGAAGACAATACAATAATAATTGATCCTATTTTCATATTTTGAGGATCATTTGCTGATTTTGATGAAGAACTTTCAGTCATATGATATTTCTCTGACTTCCACGCCACCTTTGGAAGCTTAGACTTGACCTTTAACACTTCGGAAGTCTTGACAACTTCGGAATTTTTGATGACTAGACCTCTGGAAGATCTTTCTAGCACTGCAGTAGGCTTTAGTACTTCGGAAGTATTCCTTTCTTCCAAGACCAACTTTTCTTCCGAAGGCCAGTTTTCGCTTGTCTTCTTCTTCATTTTGGAGCTTCCGAAAGGAAAAGATTTTCCTTCCGAAGCTTGCCTCTTCTTCAAACTCTCAGAAGTTTCTTTCTTAGTTATATGGACAGTACCTTTTGGATTGTAAAGATAATCCTTAACAAGATGAGAAGTGCTACCACACATGACATAGTCCATTTTCTACTTTCTGAGAGTCTTCCTTTGAGAACAAGGTTGATCTTGATCACTTTCCTTCTCCATCTTCATCTTTGCAGATGATGTGGCAATAATTTTATGATGAGAACTACCTTTGGAGTTGGATGGTTCAGGTTGCATAGCAGTGATACACAACTGCTCAACCTTTTTCATGATGCTGGGATGTTTTGGATATAAACTAGAACTTCTGGTACTAGAGTTCAAGTTTAAGTCTTTAGTCTTAACCACCTCAAAACCTACAAAGATAAAAATGTTTCTATATAGAATTTAAAGTGACCTTGATCTCTTAAACCTTCTTGGACTTTCTTTTGGCCTTTCTAATCAAGTTCTTCCTTCTTGACTTGGTCATCTCTACTCCTTTTCTCTCCTGAGGAGAATAGTCACCGTTCTTAGGATGCTCTTCTTCAATTTTCTCAGAAACATCCTTCACTATCTACCCTTTATCCTCTTCACTCATGGGGTCTATTAAGGGAATCTCATCTTTACAAGTTTCATAGCTAAGAGATCTTACATATAATATTGTATGTGGAGGAGCTATCTCAGTAATTCCCAGTCCTTGCTTATTTTGATAACAAACTTTTGCATGCAAGGATGAGGATATTATGTTCTTGAAGGCTTTTTCTTCAAGAACACATTTTCTACCCTGGCTTTGCTGATCATAAGCTCAGCCTGGCTTTCAGTAAACTTAGTTATAAGGTCTTTGATCTGAGTCCTGTAGTTGGTATGTTCATGACTAAGAGTTAAAATGGTTTTCTCTAATTCCTCTATTTTGAGGTTGTAGTCATTTTCAGCTCTTTTGAAATCAGATTTTAAGATATTTAAGGACTCAAGATCAAATTTCATCTCTAAGTTATAAAAACTAAATCTGTTAACTTTAGCAATACATTCAGGTGTAAAGAAATGCTCCAATACCTTGACTTCATCATGGTCTGCCATAAGTTCTTGTTCCACTGGAAAGCTCCAGTCAAAGCTTCATTCTTCAACTGCAACTATAGTTTGCTACTTTGACTTCTCATTTTGATTGGCTTTATCAGTGTAGTTTGGTCTGGCTTGTGTTTGACCACCATTTGTCTTTGGTTCCTTACACTCTCTAGCAAAGTGGCCTATTTGGTTACAGTTGTAACACTTTACTTTGGTTTTGTCCAACCTAAACTTTTCATTGGCTGCATTGCTAGGAAACTTCCTCCATGTCCTCTTATAAAACTTCTTGGCTCTATGAGTAAGCAGAGTCATTTGGTAACAATTTCCATGTATTCTAGGTCATCTAGATGGATACAGTCCAGATCTTCAATGGTGAAAAGAAAGTTACCTATGCTTTTATCAGAAGACACAAAGGCTTGTGAAGAGCTTGTCTCTTGGAATGGGCTTCATTAAGTGTAGCTTTCTCTTGGTGTCTCCGGAAAGGTGATGAAATGACCCTTTCGTGAGTTGTCAGGGTAGTAGATAAGATGATGTTGCGGTTATCTGTAATCCATTTCAACCACATGAAGGGTTGAACTCAGTTGATTGATGTTGTTACCAGATGGACTTTGCATATTCATCTCTATTTGGTATCCACTAAGAATACCATACAACTCTGTAAAAGTAAGAGTGTTAAGGTTCTCAGTTCTCTTGATAACAACATAATAATATGAGCATTGTTTAGGAAAAGAGGACATAAACTTCCCTATAATGTCCCTGTTTTCAAGAGTCACTCCTACATATATTAGAGTGTCCATAATCTCAACATACCTGAAGTATTATTGAGTCATGGTTTCACCTGTTTTGAAGGTTAAGTTTTCAAACTGTTGCTTCAGGAGGTTATTCTTGTTATCCTTTGCTTCAGTGGACCCCTCATACATCAGCTTTAGTGCATCCTATAGTTGCTTGGATGTTTTGCACTTCTTGAAGCCTCTGTATATGGAGTTTGGAAAAGCAATTTGGAGGGTTGTCATGGCTTTCTGATCTATATCTATTCTCTTTCTGTCTTCTTCAGAATAATCAGCCACATCCTTTGGAATCATACCACCTCCAGCAGTAGCTGAAAAGGTGCTTGGTATGTGAGACCTTTAGACAACAGATTCTCACATCCTGGAGTCTTGTGAATTGATGAAACCTTCCCTTCTTTGGCACCAAGTGTCAAAGTCTTCAGAAGTGATCAGTGGGGACTTTGTCGTGGTTCCAGTTTTCATATCAGCTTTAGTGAGAGCTGCCATTTGAGTTAAGTATCTTGTGTGAGTGAGAGATCTTAAGATAGTGAAATCTTATAATCAAGAGCCTGGAATGCTTTGATACCAATAGCAGGACCGATTAAAGGATGGTAAATATAACACTCACACAATGAGAAGAGTATTAGAACACTTAACATATCAAATGGAGAACTAGGACTTTATGTTTTATACTTATAACACAAGCAAAACAAAAGACGGAATTTAAGAACAACACACGGATATGGTTTTCAAGAATGTTGTATATTGCTTCTCAAGTTCCTTATAAGTGTTACAAAGCATAAAGAAAGATACAAGTACTTGAGATACTTTATACTACATCCTACAACTGGTTATACTTAGAAGGCCAGCTGGAAACATCAATCTAGACAACATAAGATCAATGTAGAGTCAAATGGAAAATTGCCTTTTGATTAGTGACTATGACATGCCATAGCTCATATCCAAATATATTACAAAATGATAAAAGTACTTAAAGTAGAAAGTTGCATACACAAGGCCTCAATGTACAGTTATATAAAGCATGTATCTTTCACCAACTTGTATAAGTTAATGAGTTGACTTTGAAATATTTTACACTTAAAATATTTCTAAGTCATGATGTAAAATTTCTGAAGCAACTTTTATTTTATACTAAGTGTATGCATGCAATAAGGACTTGTGTTGTTTTGAGTGTATCAGCATTTCGTTAAAGCTTACACTTTATCTCTCTCTCTCTCTATATATATATATAGAGAGATAGATATAATATGATATCTCAGTAAAAAAACTAAGTGTTTTGTATAAACTACTTCAAAAATAAAGTGTCTGATTAAAAGCTTTTCCACTAGCTCTTAGGATAGTAGAAGCATAATAAAGTACACTAATAATAACTCTTATCCTTAGAAATGGAAAAACGATGTGGTTGCAATTCAAAGTGAAATATTTAAACAAATATGACATTTATAAAAATCCAACAAGAATACAAATAAGAAAAACAAATAAGAGTTGAAACGTTCATTTACTGGAGGGTACTGCTTTGTAGTAAATACCCTTTGACACACTTAACTTTTTTGATTTTTTTTTAAATGAGTAGATTTTGAGAATTCTGATAAGACCGACTCTATAATGTAAGTTGTGACGCAATAAACTTGTGATGTTTTATGGGTATCTTAATTTGTATTTTTGTTGCACCTATTTCCAGATTATTTATTGAAAGGAATACAACGTTATGCTTATGAGGGGGGTATCAAACAAAAACATTAATGGACAAATATGCACAGTGGCGGAGCTTGAACATCTCCGTAGGGTGGGGCGGGGGCGAAATTAAATTTTTTTAGGGGGGCGAACCCCATATTTATATAAAAATTTATACTACCGTGCCAAAAATTTACACTAAGGGGCTAAAAATTAACACTACCGGCGAAAAAAAGAGGGGTGCGGCGACCTCCCGACCCTCACTATCCTTCACCCCTGAATATGCATCCTTTATTTATTAGAAGTTTCTAAGAAAGTAGTAGGACATGTATTTATTTTCTTCCAAATAAACCACATGCAACATAAGAATATATTTCTTTTTCTCATTTTCGCTTTTTCTCTTAACATCTTAGATTATTCATATCTTACTTTTTCATCTATATATTTATAATTACATTAAAAATTATTATTTTTTCACTCTAATTTTTAATTAAATAAATATTATATCTTTTATCATTATATTTTATCCTTTCTATACACACAACCACTTCAAAAAAACATCAGAAAATTAATAGAGATGAATAATATTTTATCAAATATACAAATAAACACTAATATATTTTTTATTTTTCACTTACAACAACTCAAAATTATTCTCTATAATATAAAAACACACTCATAAATATATAAAAGAAGGGATGTGAATGCTCTTATCTCAGCGATAATAACTACTTTTATTATCATCATGATGTAGTCTCCAATATAGATTTTAGGTATGATTTCATCTATATATTTTTATCTAGGATTCTCTGCTTTTCTCCTATCACTTATAAAAATTAGATTGAACTAGTTGTACCTATTTCAATTGTTTTCATATGAACCAGTTGCTTGAACTCATGTACCGGACTAGTCATTTGGTGAACCTGCCGGACCGCTCAAACCTGATTTCAACTATTTTTATTTTTTTCCTTTTAAAATCTCATTATTGATTAATTTCTCTTTAGGTATAAATATTATGTTTATATAAGTCTTTAGAATTATAAATCTATATCAAAATGTATGTTAGATAAATGCATATAGTTTAAATATTTATAATATTTATGACGTGCATCGGTTTTTTATTATTTTAGTTAGTATAACTGATAAGATGATAGATCTGATGTCCACCTTGATTCCAAATATATTGATTTATGTCTAAAACCATAACAAAATACAGCTTATATAGATATGACGAGAAAATGCACGTTTTAATAGATCAGTTGTGTCTTTTATATTACAATCGTGACAGGTTTATACTTCTCATCAATGAACAAAAAATTATGAATTTGTTTCATAGTTATTTAATAGTTGCCTGTAAGAGGGAATTTTGTTTGTTATATGGTGTGCCATACAATGGAAAAATCAAACGTTTAAGTCCTATAGGATACATATTGTGATATCTTCTAAAAAATTAGGAACTTTAGTTTAAGAAAAATTAATAGTTTTTGTCTAAACTCATACTATATTGTTTTTTTACACGCTACGCACGCGAGAGGATGGGTTTTTCCCTCTATCTTACGTGGCCATGACTTTCTTCGTTGTCGGTTTATCTCATTCCATTGGCGGAGCTTGAACATCTCCGTAGGGGGGCGAGGTTTAGGATTTAAGGTCCGCCACTAGTTCATTCGGAACAACAGAAACATATACCGATACCAGTGCCGATAATACTAAATACCGATACCAATTTTAAGTTAGGACCGTGTACGTACGAAATACTAACAGATTCTGCATGAAACCAGATCAAATAGTGCGGAATCCTATTTGATTGGCGATCCAATTAGTGAGAACGATAACCCCATCGATATAAGAATGAACTAAACGTTAAGAACGAGTAGGAATCGATCAAGAACGAACTTTGATGTTGGGTTGGCTGTCTTGGACGTTCCGGACGGCTAGGGTTTTTCAAGTGTTTCGATAAGTTATCAAGTGTTTTCCAAAGTTATGTTTTTCCACGAATTAAGTGGTATTTATAGGTTTGTAGTTTCCATTTGTATGACTGAACCATTAGCATGGTTCAGTCGTACGACTGAATCATGCGATTGAGTTATACGCACCATTGAAGGTTCAGTCGTGCGACTATGTCAATCTTATGTCTCAATCATACGACCGATCTAGTCTCCTGGTTCAATCGTGCGACTGGTCCATAAGCATGACATATTCATGCGTATGGTCCATAAGTATGGTCCATTAGCATGAATAATCACCCGACTAGGTTGAACATATTTCTCAATCATTATTGACTAAGAACTATGAACAACAACTTCAAACCTATATATGAAGTTCATACATATGAATTATACTTAACACAATAATAATATGAAATAATCAAACATGAATAAACATCAAACACATATTACATTTCACTGAATCATTACATTACACATGTGTAAGACATGAAAGACTTTTACATTTAAGCTCATAAACTAGGAACATCATGTATCTACAAACTCCCCCTTGCACCTAGTTTACCTTATCGTCTAAAATTCTTCACGTATTCTTGGAACTTCTTGTACTTCTCCTCTCTTGTGACTCCTACGTGTATTTCAAATGCAAAGCAGAGCCTTATAATGTGTTGGAACTATAGAGCTTGTACAATGTCTTGCGTGTCATAGAACAGTGGCCACTTGTATAAAGTATATACATCTTTAGCAGACAAGTTAGTAAGCCACATTGGGTCGAATACCCTGATAGTATCTATCTTTCCTACTATGTTCAAAACTATGACCGCTTCTCCTGTCCGTCAATCGTAATACAACCATTTGAAATGTGGAGTGAAGTCCTGAGGCATTTCCCGTAAGGGAATCTTTGACATTGTGCGCGGGGGACTCCACTTCAGCACCACCTTAGGTCTTCCAGATATAGGATCAACTTCAGACTTATGAATGAACCTCATAGGATGTTGAAGTCTGAATTTTACCCATCTGGTGTGGTATTCCTTCTTCAACGCAACCTCAAACTATCCCGACATCCTCCTCGGGTTAGCATACAAAAGATCTAAGCATGCCAGGCGGTTGAGCTCAAAACCAGGAAGAGTTTTCAAATCATGAGGATATCTGAAGTACTCAATCCCCTTCTCTCTTTTAACAGCATAGACCTCCAAGTCTTCAAATACACCCACGTGATAATCTTGCCTGACACTTTCGGATGTCTCTTGACTCTGTAAAGTTTGGTGTAGGCATTCTGCTTTGGAGGCGCGCACTAGGCTTTCATTTCAGCAAAGCAAGTGGCCCATTCAGCTTTCTTGAGATCAACATTAGCGTCTAAAGCTTGGGCTTGGCTTTCATTCTTTTCTTTCTCTTTCTATTTCTCTTTCTCCATCTCCTCCAACTTCTCAAAAGTAGCACTGCCAAAAGTTTTACCCAAGTTGGGGATAACATTTCCTTCAGGGTCAGTGTACTCTAGATAATGCTCAGCTGTAACATCCTCAATCTCAATCTCATCAACATCTTGTAGCTCCTCATCACTCAGTACATCGACTTCTGGAGTATCTTTGACAATTTCATCAGGATTGAGTCGGAACATTTCAGCTAGTTGTTCATTGGTCAGATCATGAATGATTTCTCCTTCTTCGGGAGTGTAGTTCACTGACCTTCTGACGATCCCTTGCAAATCAAGAATCATCGTGAGTTGAGTCTTGATTTGCTGAAGGGGGATGACATCATACTCATCTTGCTGTTGAGTTTCATCTGTTTGATTAAACATTTAATACATCACACATAAGTCATTAATCAAGACATTAAAACATAAACAAACATAGATAATCGTTAATTACATTAATGTAATACATAATTCAAGTAAAAAAGTTTTAAATACAAAGATATATAATCATTACTTTTTCCTTGATCTATCGTCTCTTTAGCTTGAGGAGCTGAGGACAAGGCTCCTTGATCTTGATTTCTCTTTGTGCCCCTCTCCTGAGCATGAGTGGAGGCTGGTGCAACAGTATCACCTTCTTTATCATCATCTTGATCATCCTCCTTATCCTTTCCGCTCGGTCAATCTCCCTCATCCTCATCTTCTTATTCTTCAGATTCATCTTCTATCAGCTCATCATCATCAACAACATCATCACCATCCTTAATCTTTAACGGCTCACTCTTAGATCCCTTTAGCTTTAGCAAGATCTTCTTGTTCTTCTTCTCAAGATCCTAAATTCTCTTCACCGAAGGCATCACTAGCTCATTTTGACTCTTAAGCACGTGGTGAGCTCGGCCTAGAGCCTTCTCATACTGGGCCTTCTTCTCGCTGAGCTGTACAATCTGCTTTGCCTGAGCTGCATTCACCTCCATCAGCAGGTTTAGCTGAGTAGCCCTTAGATCATCGGTGGAAATCAGCCTTAGCACAATGCGGTTGAGGTTAGCAAGTTGTTCCTCTAACCCGATATTAGGTAGAGAGAAGCCATGGGTCATTTGGGCTTGGGTGGAGGTACTAGCTTGTTGAATAGTGGTTGTGGTAGTAGATGTGGTGAAGATGGGAGGTGTAATGGGAGTGGATTATGGTGGAGTGACTGTGGTAGTGGTGGTGGGAGGTGTGGTAGTGGTGGTAGGAGGTGTGGTAGTGGTGGTGGGAGGTGCGGTAGTGGTGGTAGTAGGTGTGATAGTGGTGGTAGCTGTGGTAGTGGTGGTAGGAGCTGTGGTAGAGGTGGTGGTAGCTGTGGTGATTAGGGTGATCCTCTGCCTCTTGCTCTTCTTCCCGCAGGGATAGGCCATCCTTTTCTTCCTTGAGCCCTTTGAGACAGAGGCTCCCCCTGAGCTGAGTGGTTGGTCTAGGTGTAAGTAGGATCAGTGTCAACTGTAGCAACACCCTTCGACCCAGCCTGGCATCCACCAATTGCCTCTTTCCCTTTGTCGTAGGCCACAACCCGCCTACCAACAGTCCTGACCAGTGGCTCATCATCAGACTCTTCCTCTTCATCGAGCAGGAAGTCTTGGTGGAAGGCAACCTTCTCTGTTCCACCAGGTGCCTCACCATCTTGACCCTCATCATGGTCGTCATCATTGTCGTCTTCTTCATCGGTGGGAGCCACGACAGGCTCAACTTCGGAGTCACTGTCATCATAATGCCACTTCTTGCGAGAGGGCGCCACATAATCTTCTCTGGCAAGGTGACCGAACAATCTCCTGATCGGGGGCTTCACCTGCTTCCCCCGGTAGACCTTCATCCTACCTAACATAGTGTCATCCATAACCTCCAGAACTACAACATCACCCTTCTCTTTTGGCAACAGAGGAAGCTTTTCATCAATGATCATCTGTAAAAACCTTGGATACATGTAGAAGCCTTCCTTATCCTTTTCCTCAATGTTCTCTATCATGCAGGAAAACAAAATGTGGGAGAAACTGAATGAGTGGTTCAGTACTAGAGCAACATATGTGTTCTGGATTTGATCTGACATATCATCGAATGCTCCTTTCCCTAACGCTATGCACTTGAGGATGACATGAGCCAAGTACTTGAACTGGGGGCACAAGTTGCTCTTGTTGAGCATACCTGCATTGATATCGCTAGTGTACTTCATCCGCAGAAAGCAACCTCGAACAGTTAGAGGATGTAGCTTGTTTGGGTGGGCACCATCCTCACCCAGATCCAGGACTCACCTTAGATCATTTGCAGTAAACCTAATCTCCTGTCCGAAGATCGAGCTCTGAATACTGTGGGGGCTTAGAGGACCTGTCAACCAAAGCACCTTCCCAGAAGGCCTGCTGTAGAGACCGGTAGGGTGTGCAAGGAGCAGAGATAGCCTTGTAGATCTTCGATCTACGTAGAAAGGCTATAATCCCAGCGAACTCGGAAGTGTTCCTGGTAGTAGCATCAATATGAGCACATATATTGTGCTTGGTGCTCATCGTCCATCTATCAGCCATGTTGCTGCAACACAAGAAACATATACGTTAGAGTTGTGTATAAGATATGATAGTTTGAACTTAAACTGTTTTGATCAAACTGGTTCAATCGTGCGATTGAACCATACGACTTATTTCAGTCGTGCAATTGAGCCTGCGGCTGAGTTCAGTCATACGATTGAGCTTGCGACTGAAATTAGCCGTATGTTAAGCCATGCGGTTGAGTCAGTCGTGCGACTGAGTCACCGATTGATTCATTCGTGCGATTGAATCGTGCGCCTGACTTAATCATACGACAGAGGTTCATACGGAGTGTCCATTCGCATATAGCTCTGTTCGACACTCTAACATCGAATCTTGGTCAAAACTTTATATTAGACTTCGTGTTTAGACTCATTAGATTTGCAGGGACTCTAAATAGCACTTATTGTCCTTTAAATCAACGATTATGGCCATTTAAGTGGTCTATTATGAAGAGTTATTCTTATTTCTTGATTTTAACTTAATCGGTCCTTAGGGTTCGATTAAACCGGTCATTAAGGTCGATTTCATTCTCACAGTACCTGTAGATGAGTAGAATGACAGTTAGAATCATAATCAGAGAGTAATCACAAAAATATGAATTTGGGCAGAGTGTTTGCGTATGAGAGGTTTTTGAGAGCCTTGAAGGGTGGTAAGGAATGCGACCGACTAACCCCTCTATTTATACTATTTTAAAGTTCAGTCGTGCGATTGGACCCATACACATGCTTCATTCATGTGATTGGGGTTCAGTCGTGTGACTGGCTTAGACTTCATCATCTAGTCATGTGATTGGTTCATCCTTGTGGTCCAATCGCATGGTTGCCCCATACTCATGGTCCAATCATGTGACTGGCTCATACTTATGGTCCAATCATGCGATTGACTCATACTTATTGTCCAATCATGTGATTTGCTCATACTTATGGTTTTGACCTCATACACTTTTAAACACTTAAAGTTTTACCTTTTGATATCTAACATTATGAACACCGATCATCTCAGACATGATCCTTTTAATTAAAAGCCGTTTGATCACCTTAGATGTGATCCTTTTAAGTTAAACCCCTTTGATCACCTCAGACGTGATCCTTTTTCTTTAAACACGTTTGGTCACCTCAGACGTGACCATTTTGGTGTGTGATTCATAGATTTCGTCTAGTTGTATAGTCCGACTTTTACATAACAAAAGACTAGAAAAACAAAAAAACAACTTGAAATTAAAACAAAACAAGACATATTTTTGTATTTTTAGGTTTGAGACGAATTGAAACCTTTTAGAAAACGACTAACAGATTTTTCTTCCTGGACAGAACAACTTCAAGTTAATTTGATCATTTCTAGAAAGATTCATTATGAAATCATACAGGTATATCATAATCATTTGGGACATTTTACTAAAACACTTTGATGCTAGATTATTGTTTTGTTCGAGAGTCAATAGCACTTTCAGGAAATCATACTAGAGCTTAAAGATGCACATAGTGATTTTAACTGTCAAGAGTTGTAGCCACGATGATTGTCAGTATATTTGTCCACCTAAATCCATACACAGATTTTTTACTCACATTGGTGATGAGTTTGGTTTGATTATTTCAACAAGCATTTGTGGATCCCACACTTATATGGTAATCAATATTCCTCAGGAGATTTTTGAGCGGTCTACGGGTATTTGACAAGAAGAAACTATTCTAAGAGCTTTCAAAGAGATGCCAAGCCTCATGTCAGTGTCATCGCACAATAGAGAGGCGTAAATAACAATGAATTCTAGAATATTTAGGTTATGCTTATCCTCAGGTCAGTGCCATCGAACAATAGAGAGGCACACAACCTATCTTCTTTTTAGAGCATTTATTTTTCTTTTGCACATAACACACCAACAACATTAGTCATTAGCTTGATTGCACTTAGCAGTTTTTCCATGTGCTTTGCTCATTTTATGGTCATCCACACACATTTGTGGCGTATATTTTGCTTGTCACCCCTTATTGGAAGTGCGTTGATTGTGTTAACCAGGGATAAGATGAGAACCCACAGCAAGTTGAACAACTTAGTTTGAATTTAAATCATTAATGAAGTCTACTCGTCTATTGTGTTGAATCTACCGACACATCATATAATGGATTAGAAACATCTAGGACTACTTTCTCTATGTTACCTCAGTAGCAGACTAGTTTTACTATCATTTTTCCTTTTATTGTGCTTAGACTTCTCAGACTTGTACTTTGAATTTAGCATGTTGAACATTTAAATCTTTTTGGAGTCCTAAACAATTTGTTCCCTGTGTACTATCATTTTCCATAAACTTTGAATCAAACTCACAGATTTGATTTCATTTCTTCCAGTTAAATTGCCCTCCTCTCTCGTTTTTTTAAGTAAATAAATACAGCACTAATTAAATACTAACGTAAACTATTCTCCCCCTAAAATTCTAAAACCAAAAATCTTTTTGTGTTTTTGGATTTTAATAGACAGGAAAATAAAATAAAATAAATAAGAAACTAAGAAAAACATGTCGGACTTAAGAACTTTTTTCTTCTAGAATCACATCACCTTTCTTTTTCACGCCATTAACCTCTAAAAGATATAAAAACCTAGGTTTGTCAAATGATTTGATGTAGAGGTCGGCGTGTTGAAAATCCATATTAATTTTAACAACATGATTAATTGTTTTTCAAAACAGTCACGTATAAAGTGATATTTAATACCGATGTGTTTTGTTTTCTGTTGGAGCATATATTGTTATATATAGTGTGTTCGTCGCTTGTCGAATAGTCTAGTCTTAATGTAATACACCTGATATGTTGTAAACACATGAAACTAGGTCATTCGCAGGATCATATGCAAATGAGACTCAGTCGTACGATTGAGCCATGCTAATGGACCAGTCGTGCAACTGAGGGATGCGATTGGGCCATTCGTAAGACTGAACCATAAGTATGGTCCAGTCGTACGATTGAACCATACACATGGTTCAATCATACGAATAGGTCCAGTCGCATTTGATATGGGCTGAGGCCTATAAATACCAGTTTCATTGTGTAAAGGGTTTAGAGGATTGTGCCCGGGGCCTAGGTGCTGCCGGATGAGAGGGGAGATTATGCTCGATCTCCCTTGCCAAGAGTCGTGATTCTTATGTTGTAACGAGCTTGTAATCATTAGGTTTTATCAATGAAACTGTTTTATTATAGGTTGTGTTATTGTTTGTCTCTTGGTTTTGGTTTTGTTTCCTTCTGTCAAGAACACGCTCGGATGTCTCCCGATCCAGCGGACTTCACAATTGGTATCAGAGCCGGTTACTACTAGAATGATCTAACAATCATTCTAGCAACCCAAGCTCTTGATTTCTGGATCTATTTCAGGTTCTTTGACATTAAACCCACTTCATGTTCTTCGTGTTTTGCTCAGATCTTGTTACGTGTGTTGTTTCTATGTTAAAATCGAACTCAAAACCACGTTCTTATCACCCTTGCGAATCTGATGATGTCTATTTTGTTTCGGTTCATGTAAAATTCATCAGATTAGGGTTTTTGGTAGCTCTAGCGGGTGCAGATCTGAAAATCTACGTGCAGATCTTCTCATGCGACTAGAACATGAGTATGGACCATTCGTACGACTGGACCATGCTAATGAACCATTTGTATGACTGGACCATGCGACTGGACCAGTCGTATGTTCAGTATTGCGACTGGACCAGTCGTATGTTCAATAGCCCGACTGAGCCATCCGTATTTGTCCAATCGCACGATTGACTCATCCGCATTTGTACAATCGCACGATTGACTCATTCGCATTTGTCCAGTCGCACGAATATATCATTCATATCATCCATTCACACGAATGTGATATTTCTCAATTATTATTGACTAAGAGTCATGACTAACAACCACAAACCTATATATTTAGTTCATTATAAGTTATCACACAATAAACAATGAAATATTAAACATTATAAGCATCAACCACACTTTGTATTTCATTCATACCCATTCGATTACACATATGTAAGACATGATAGACATATTATATTAAGCTCCTAAACTAGTTATACATGTATCAACAAACTCCCCCTTGGACCTAGTTTACATCATTGTCTAACATTCTTCATCAGCTCATCAAACTTCTTGTACTTTTCCTCTCTTGTAACTCCGACATTTTTCTCAAACGCGAAACAGAGTCGTATAACATTTTTAAACTGGAGTGCTTGTACAATGTCTTGTGAATCATAGAACAGTGGCCACTTGTATAATGTGTATACATCATCAGCAGACATGTTAGTCATCAACATTGGGTCAAATACCCGATTAGTATCCATTTGGCTCTCCTTTTGCAAGACTATAACAGCTTCACTTGTTCTCCAATCGTAATACCACCACTTGAGGTGTGGAGTGAAGTCCTGTGGCATTTCCCTTAGAGGGATTTTGGTCATGGTATGCAGAGGACTCCACTTCAGCACAACTGTAGGCTTTCCAGTAATGGAATCAACTTAAGACCATCTGTTGTACCTCGTTGGTTGTTGAGGTCTGAAGTTAACCTACCTGGTGTGGTATTCTTTCCTCAATGCAGCCTCAAACCAGCCTGACTTCTTTCTTGGGTTAGCATATAGCAACTTTAGGCGTGCCAGCTGGTTGAGCTCAAAATCGGGAAGAGTTTTTAGATCATGTGGAAATCTAAAGTACTCTATGCCCTTCTCTCTCTTCACTGCATATACATTTAGATCCTCAAAGTAAGCCCATGATATGATCTTTCCTGACAACTTTAGGTGTTTCTTGACTTTATATAGCTTGTTATAGACGTTAGACTTTTGTGCAGTGCGCATGGCTCAGATCTCAGCAAAACAAGCCTCCCATTCAGCCTTTTTGATGTCAACATCGGTGTCCGAGGCTTGGGCTTGACCTTCATTTTTCTCCGTCTCTTTCTCCATCTGATCCAGCTTGTCAAATGTATCACTACCAAGAGTATCACCCAAGTTGGGGACTACATTTCCCTCCCGGTCAGTGTACTCTAGATAATGGTCAGCAGTGACGTCCTCTATCTCGATTTCATCTATGCCATTCAGCTCATCATCACTTGTAACTTCAAAAGTAGGAGCGTCCTTGACAATCTCGTCCGGATTGAGCCGGAACATCTCAGCAAGTTGTTCATCAGTAAGGTCATGAATGATTTTTACTTCTTCAGGAGTATAGCTTACTGACCTTCTAACGATCCCTTGCAAATCAAGAATCATTGTAAGTTGAGATTTGATTTGTTGAAGGGGAGTAATATCATACTTATCTTGCTGAGATGATTGATCTGTTTGATTTAAACATGTAAATACATCAACCATTAGTAATCCATCAAGACAATCAACATTCGATAAAGATACATAAACATTAAGTATATAAATTTAATACATGATTCAAGTATAAAAGCTTTTAAATACATAAATATCTAAGCATTACTTTTGCCCTGAATAACTGGCTCGTCAGCTGGAGGAGCTGAAGATGAGGCTCCTTGATCTTGAGCTTTCTTTGACCTTCGCTCTCCGGCCTATGTGGATGCTAATGCAGCTGCATCATCTCCTTCATCCTCATCTCCTCCCTTCTCTCCTTCATCTCCATCACCTTCTACATCAGTCTCATCATAATCATCCTTATCCTCCTCATCATCCTTATCATCACCATCATCATCTCCTTCTCTGATCTTGAGAGGCTTATCTTTGGAGCCTTTGAGTTGTAGCATCAGCTTCTTGTTCTTCACCTCAAGATCATCTATCCTCTGAACTGAAGAAGTCTGCAGCCCATGAAGCTCAGTAATATCCTATTGCTAAGTTGCTATTTGTTGAGATTAGTGAGCGATCTATTGTGCTTGCATCGCATTTAGCTCCACAAGCTGACTTAGTTGGGCAACTTTCTCTTCATCAGCAGCTAACAGCTTCAGCACCATACGGTTAAGTGTAGCCAGCTATTCCTCTACCCCAATGGAGGGTAGAGTAGATCCAGTGGTGAATATGGTGTGAGATGAGGGACTGGCTTGGTGGATGGTGGTGGTAGTGGTGGCTGTGGTGAATATCGGTGGTGGGGTATGAGTGGGTGGTGAAGGGTAGGGTGTAGTGGTGGCTGTGGTGAATGTGGATGGTGGTATATGAATGGGTGGTGGATGGTAGGATGTAATGGTGGTGGATGAGAATATGGTAGTGATAGGTGGTGTGGTGGTGGAGGTGGTAGCAGTGGTGGATGAGGTGGTGGCTGTGGCAGTAGTAGAGGGCAATGTAAACCTTAGCCTCTTCCCCTTCTTGCGATAGGGGTGAGCCATTCTCTTTCTCCTCGAGCCCTTAGACACTGTGGCTCCCCCTTGGCTGCTGGGCGGGTCCGGGGTATATGATGGATCTGTATCAGCAACTATAGCATCCCCGGACTCCCCGTGGCGTCCACCAACCGCCCTGATACCTCTCTCGGTGGCTACGACATGGCTACCCATCGTTTGCACCAGAGGCTCTTCATCAGACTCCTCCTTCTCCTCCATTTGGAAGTCAGGGTGAATGGGTGCTGGTTCGGGTCCACCCTGACCATCCCCTTCCTGATTTGCTTCATGATTATCACCATCAGAGTCATCAGAGGGTAGAGAAATTTGCTCAGCGTCCGAGTCACTATCATCATGGCGCCACTTCCTCTTCGCTGGCGCCACGTAGTCCTCTTGGGCCAAATTCCCAAACAATATCCTTACAGGGGGCTTCACATGCTTGCCCCTGTAAACCTTCATCCTCCCAAGGATGGTGTTATCTATGACCTTGAGAGAGACTGCGTCATGACTCTCCTTAGGCAGCGAAGGAAGCTTCGCATCAATGATCATCTGTAGGAATCTTGGGTACATGCAGAAGCCTTCCTTGCCTTTATCCTTTAAGTTCTTGATCAAGTAGGAGAAAATCATGTCGGAGAAGCTGAAGGGGTGATTTAGCACTAGTGCCACGTAAGCATTCTGGATTTGGTCAGATAGATCATCAAATCCATCCCTCCATGAAGCAATGCACTTCAGAATGACAAGTGCTAGGTACTTGAATTGGGGACATAGGTTGCTTTTGTTTAGCACACTTGTGGTGATGTCCCCAGTGTACCTCAACCGTAGAAAACATCCCCTTACGGTAAGAGGATGTAACCTGGTTGGGTGGGAAGCGTCATCACCCAGGTCCAGTACATGTCGTAAATCTGTTGCCGTGACCTCAATCTCGTGGCCAAAAATAGTGTTGCGTATACAATAAGGCTCAGTGGATCGGTCAACTGATGCACCTTCCCAGAAGGCCTGCTGTATAGACCGGTAGGGCGTGCAAGGTGCAAATATAGCTCTATAGATCCTTGATCTTCTCAGAGATGCATTAATACCAATAAACTCGGCAACATTCCGAGTGGTGGCATCCAAGTGAGCACAAATGTTGTGCTTGGTGTTGATGATCCACCTATCTGCCATGTTTCTGTAACACAAGACACATAAACGTGAGATTTGTCCATAACAGAAACTATTGAAACTTAAATTGTTTTTGAAATCAGTCTGGTGCAATTGTGCGATTGAACCATACGACTGAGTTCAGTCGTTTAATTGAGTATGCGACTGACTTCAATCGGGCGACTAAGCATGCGGTTGAGTTCAATCGGGCGACTGAGCATGCGACTGAGTTCAATCGTGCGATTGTACTCATACACCTGGTTCATTCGGCCGATTGAGTCATTCGCCCAATTCAATCATGCGATTGAAGTTCATTCGAAGTGACCAGTCGCATACGTCTCTGTTCGACACTTTAATCCTGAATCTAGGTCAATGCTGGAAGTTAAACGTTATGTTTAGGTTCTTTAGACTCGCAAGACCCCTAATTAGTGCAGTATGACTTTCATTTTAACCAATTTTCATGTTTATATGGTCTGCTAGTTTGTTATCACTTATTTCTTGATTTTAAACAATTTGGGTCTGTTAGGGTTTGATTTCACAACATTTTGTACGATTTTGGTTGATAATTACCTGCAGAGGATGTAATGAAAAATCAGTAACCCAATGGTAAGAAGAAATCGATTTAATCGGATTTTGGCAGGGTGTCGCTACTTTCGGGCGATTTTAGGGCAATTGAGGGGGGATGAACATATGCGACCGACTTTAGCTCTATTTATACTGAATCTGTTTTCAATCGGGCGACTGGATCCATTCGCTCTCTTCAATCGTGCGACTAGGTTTCAGTTGTGTGATTGGCTCAGTCGGTCACATTCAGTCGTGCGACTAGGTTTCAGTCGTGCGACTAAGTCATTTGGTCACCTCCATTCATGCGATTGATTCATTCTTGTGATCCAATCGTGTGAATGGTTCATACTCATGCACCATTCATGTGACTGGTTCATAAGTATGGTTTAATCGTACGACTGGTCCATACTCATGGTCCAGTCGTGCGAATAGCTCATACTTATGAGTTTGACCTTATGACCATTCATACACTTAGCCCTTTTACTTATTGATAAGACATTTTGACTAGTGATCATCTCAGACATGACCATTTTAACTTGGAAAACTGTTGATCACCTCAAACGTGATCCTTTTAACAACAAAACAATTTGTCACCTCACACGTGACCCTTTTACGTTTGAAAACCCTATTGTTCACCTCAGACGTGATCCTTTTAAGTGAATAAATCCCAAATTGACTTCCGATGCATAGTTCGACATTTAACTAATAAATTAACTGAAATTTAACTAAATTAAACAACTATAAATAAAGCAAAGCTAAAACATAATTTTGTATTTTTGTGTGAGGTTGAAATCCTAAGATAAGTATCTACTAGATTTTTCTTTCTAGACAGTATAGTGTCAAGTTACTTTGATTATAACTGGAACGATCCATTGTGGAATCATACAGGTTTATCAAATCATTTAGGACATTTTACCAAAGCCTTTTGATTCTAGATTCTTGTTTTCATCGAGAGTCAGTTGCAAGTTTAGGGAATCATACTAGTGCTGTAAGATACACACAATAATTTGAACTTTCAAGAATTGCAGCTCACGATGATTGTCAGTATACTTTTCCTCTTAAATCCATACACAGATTTTTAACACACATTGGTGATGATTTAAAGTTTAATTATTTCAACAAGCATTTGTGGATCCCACACTTATATGGTAATCAACATTCCTTAGGAGATTTTTGAGCGGTTTGCGGGTATTTTGACAAGAAGAAACTATTCTAAGAGCTTTCAAAGAGATGCCAAGCCTCATGTCATTGCCATCGCACAACAGAGAGGCGCAAACAACAATGAATTATAGAAAATTTAGGTTATGCTTTTCCTCAGGTTGGAGTACCCTTCAGATAACGAAATATCCTTTTGACGCCTATGAGATGGTTGACTTTCGGTTTCTCCTGATATCATGGGCAGAGACATGTTGCGTACATGATATCAGGTCATGAGGCAGTGAGGTACATGAGTGATCCGATCATTCCTCGGTACATGTTGGCATCCACTAGATCTCCAGTTTCGTCGGATGCCACATCGTGGTTTGTACCAAGTGGAGTTCCAGCTGGCGAAACATTCTCCATATCAAACCGATTGAGAATATCTCCTACATGCTTGGTCTGATGTAGAAATATCCCCTTTGGTGTCTGATCCACCTGTAGCCCAAGAAAGAACTTCATCTCTCCCATGGCACTCATTTCCAATTCAGCTTTCATGATTGCTTCAAATTCTTTACATAATGCTTCATTTTTGGAACCGAAGATTATGTCATCAACATAGATTTGTACTAACAGTAAGTCACCATCCTTCTCTTTAATGAACAGTGTACAATCAATCACTCCTCTGCGAAAACCATGTTTCACAAGATGAGTCGATAGATATTCATACCAAGCTCTTGGGGCTTGGTGGTGCCCTTAGAGAGCCTTATCAAGCTTGTAAACTCTGTCCCGATGATATGGATCCTCAAATCCTTTGGGTTGACTGACATACACTGTCTCCAGATTTCACCATGAAGAAATGCACTTTTTACGTCCAGTTGATAGACTTTGATCTTCATGTAAGATGCATAGGCTTGGAAGATACGGATTGTTTCCATTCTTGCCACTGGTGCAAAGACTTCATTGTAATCAATACCATCGACTTGTCAAAATCCTTGAACTACAAGTCGAGCCTTGTTTCTTGTAATGACTCCTTGGTCATCTTTCTTGTATTTCAAAACCCATTTGGTGCCAATGACCTTAGCACCTTTAGGTCTATCCACCAGAGTCCATACTCCTAACTTCTTGAATTGAAGCACTTCGCTTTGCATGGCACTAACCCAGGCCTCGTCATTTAGGGATTCACTAACATATTTTGGCTCAAATTGAGACACAAAACATCGATATGCACCATCGTGAAGATATCCTTTTTCCGTTACTGAGGCATAATCAACTGAGTGTAGCTGATTTCTTGTCTGTACTCCTGATCGAACATCGCCAATGACATTATCCAAAGGATAATAAACATTTAATCGAGATCCAGGAGTGGGGGGTACAACTACCTCATTATCCAGATTGTGAACAGAAGGTTCAATATTTGAGGTAGTGGGAGTGTGGGGTTCTGAAGTGTCAGAGGCATCAACATCTGATGCTTGTGTACTTTCGGTAGTAGGAACCTGTTCCTCTTGATCCACCTTATCATTAGCCACGTCTTCATCATCAGAGGAGGAGTCACTTATCTCAAGTTCTCCCCCTGAAGAACTAGAAGCCTCACCTTGTGACACTGAGGTCGTCGGATCTAGTGATGGTGTATTTAACACTTCGTACATCATTCTAGTCGATAACTCATCCTCAGGAGGAGAGAGCGGTATGTTTAAGGACTTAAAGAATCCATCATAGTCGAAAAAGAAGGAGGGTCCTTTTCCAGCAGAGGGGTGGTGTATCTCTGTACATCAATGTTGCACCACACTTCTACTTGACCCATTGAGTTGTTGTAAACTCTCTTATTCGGTATGTTGTATCCTAAGAAAATTCTTTCTTCGCCCTTCTCGCTAAACTTTCCGGACTGAGTTTTCTTCAGCAGTGCACATGGTGTGCCAAATGGCTCGAGGTACTCCAGATCTGGTTTACGTCGTTGGAGCAACTCGTAGCACGTTTTACCGTGATGTTTGACCACCAAGACTCGATTGAGGGTGTAACATGCGTTAGCTACTGCCTCGTTCCAAAATTGGATAGGCAGTTTCGAGTCTGCTAGCATCGTCTGGGCTGTCTCTATCAAGCTTTTATTCTTTCTCTCAGCAACCCCGTTCATTTGAGGAGTGTAGGCAGATGTGAACTAGTGCACAATTCCCTTTTCTTTGCAGAATGCCTCCATCCATTGGTTCTTGAACTCGATACCGTTGTCTGATCGAACTTGTCTTACCTTCAGCTTGTAGAGTGACTCCAATGTAGTTACTATCTCTTTGAATGATTCAAATGTCTCTGATTTGGATTTCAGAAACTTGACCCAAGAGAATCTTGACTAATCATCCGTAACTACATAACAATACAAATTACCGGAAATGCTCTTTGTACTGACTGGGCCAAACAGATCCATGTGAAGGAGCTCAAGAGGCAGATCAATTGAGTGAACTTTCTTTTCCTTATGAGACTTCTTCGTCTGTTTTCCTTTCTTACATGCGACACAAAAATTCGGTAATTGGAAGTTCTTTACATTTACGCCACGCACTAGATCATTCTGGATCAAGTGGTTCATCTTTTGTGGATTAATGTGTCCCATTCTCCTATGCTAGGAGATGGAGTCCTTTTCTGTTGCCTTTGACAAGAAGCATTGTACTTGATGATCAGTTGTGGAGGCCTTTGATAGGTCCAAGACATATAGATCATTATATCTTGAAGCTGACATTAAGACTTGATACTCCGGTATCACATACTCCTTCTTCAACACATAGCACTTCTTGTTGTCAAAGATGACCTTGAACCCTTTGTCACATATATGAGATACATAAAGTAAATTGTTTTGAAGTTGTTGAACATAGTTTAACTTATCAAATTTCACTTTCTGGTTTCCCACTTCCCTTTGTGCAGTGATATAACCTCCTTTATTTCCAGCAAATGAGACGTGTCATGGATGACTCAATGTAACATAGAAACAACACACGTAACAAGATTTGAGCAAAACAAAAAGAACACGAAGTGAGTTTAATGTCAAAGAACATGAAATAGATCCAGTAATCAAGAGCTCGTGTTGCTAGAATGATTGTTAGATCATTCTAGCAGTAACCGGCTCTTATACCAATTGTTAGGGACCGTGTACGTATGGAGTACTAACTTATTCTGCGCGTATATCAACTCAAATAGTGCGGAATCCTATTTTATTGGCGATCCATCTGCGAAATTCGACACCTTATCTTCCTTGGACGTGGTAACCCCATAAGTGTGCAACTCACTCATCAAGTGGTAGAAACAGTCGATGATGTCATCCAGGCTCTCTTTTCGTATTGAAGAGAAGTTGTCAAACTCTTTCTTCAAAGCCTTTTCCTTTAATGCCTTCAACGTCACAATCCCGTCATATCGGTTTTTCAGAGCATCCCATAGCTTCTTAGCTTGTTTGTTCTCAGAAAACTAATGGAAAATATCCTTAGGAATAGACTGAGTTAACAAAGCGTACACCTTCTTCTCTGCATTGTACTTTACTTTCTGGCTATTAGTCATGCCACCCAAGGTAAGTTTTACTCTATCAGCACCAACCGGCATGCTATATCCAGTCTCAATTGATTCCCACAGATTAGGATCAACTCCATTTAAGTAGATCTCGAACCTTTGCTTCCATTGTGGGTAATCATCTAACGTTGTGAGCTTAGGGGGCTTATTGTGATTCCCAACTTCATTTTCCAGAAGCAATTGATTCTGGATCCTTGAATCCCTACCAGTAGTAAAAGCTAAGTACTAATCTTCCATTTGTATTAACTTTGAATTTCAAACTTAAACTTTTCACTCGTGCGAATGGAGAGGTCCAAATGAATCAATCGCGCGATTGAACAAATGCGATTGGGCCAATCGTGCGATTGGACTAATGCGGATGAACAGTCGTACAATTGGGCAGATGCGAAAGAACAGTCGTGCGATTGGGCAGATGCGGATGAACAATGCGAATGAGATTTCTTAGTCGTACGAATGGATGTGCGACTAAGTTCAATCGTACGTATGGGATGTGTGAATGAGTTTAGTCGTGTGATTGAGTCAATCGTGTGACTGAAGGTTGCTGTTTTGCAAAATCGAAGGTTTTGAACACTTTGACGCAAAAACACGAACTTTTACGAACCCTAATCTGCCGTAAGCCGAAAAACGTGAACTTTTAGATCTAGAGACGTCAAAAACACTGTTTTAATAAAAAATATGGTGTTCTTGAATGTAAAAACGTGATTTTTACACCAAAAGATTGAATCACACACAAAATCAAGAGCCAAAGCTTTGATACCACTTGTTAGGAAGCGTGTACGTACGAAGTACTAACTGATTCTGCGCGTATACCAACTCAAATAGTGCGGGATCCTATTTGATTGGCGATCCAATCAGGGAGAACACAGTTCAGATCAATCTAACGATTAATGAAATGTTAAGAATGATTAGAAAACGATCAACTGTGATCTATGAACTTGGAACATGTTTTCTTGAGTCTCTGGATGGCTAGGGTACGATTATGTGGGTAGGTATTCGAATTGTCTTGTTTTTCACGAATTAAGTGGAATTTATAGGTTAGGGTATTTTAATCGTATGACTAGACCATTAGCATGGTTCAGTCGTGCAACTGAATCATGCGGTTGATCCGTCCGCACGACTAAGGATTCAGTCGTGCGATTGAGTCAATCTTATGTGTAGAGATTTATGAAGGCTGAAGCAACCAAACACCCAAAGACCATTCTGCATGCATGCACATGAGTACTGAAGTAGAAGCTTCGGAAGTTCTCACACCAGCAATAAGAAATACTCAAAGTGTGAAATCTTCCGAAGCCAAGACCAACATCTTCCTAAGTTAAACATGAAGTCTTCCGAAGCTTCAGAGACAAAGTCTTCCGA
>BJCM01233437.1:0-11220 GCA_018326385.1 Flaveria bidentis
TACCCGGCCACCAATAATCTTTCTTCATATCTTGATACATCTTTGTAGCACCGGGATGAATAGAGTATCGAGTCTTGTGAGCTTCATCCATGATCTTCATACGTAGATCCCCAAAACGAGGAATCCACATTCGTCCAAATCAGGTTCTAACACCAAGTGTGTTTTCACCCAATTCCGCAACCAGGCCTCTCATTCTTTCGGAGTTAAGATGATCTTCTTTCAATGCTTCATCCTGAAACTCTTTAACTTGCTCCATCACATCAGAGGTCATGATCAACTAGTACGCTTTCACCTGAATCGGTTCGAGTCTCTCTTTCCGGATAAGGGCATCCGCCACCACATTGGCTTTACCCGGATGGTAATGGATCTCGCAATCATAGACCTTTATGAGCTCCAACCATCGTCTCTGTCTCATGTTTAGGTCCTTCTGCTCAAAGAAGTACTTCAGGCTCTTGTGGTAGGTGAATATGGTGCACTTTGTAACGTATAGGTAGTGCCTCCAAATCTTAAACGCAAAGACCACGGCTGCTAGCTCCAAATCATGAGTAGGGTAATTGACCTTATGAACCTTTAACTGTCAGGATGCATAGGCTATAACTTTTCCCCTCTGCATCAACACACATCCCAACCCTGAATAGGAAGCATCCGAATAGACCACCAAATCCTCGCTTCCATCGGGCTATGACAGAACTGGTTGGGTCAACCTCGCCTTTAACTCCTCGAACGCCTTCTCCTGAGCTTGACCCCATGCAAACTTTACATCCTTACGGGTCAACTTAGTCAACGGAGGAGCTATCTTAGAGAAGTCTTGAATGAATCTTCTATAATAGCCTGCCAAACCCAAGAAACTATGAATCTCGGATGGCATCCTCGAAGATTTCAATTGCATCACCGCCTCCACCTTTGTCGGGTCCACCATAATCCCCTTGGGATTCACCCCGTGACCAAAGAACTGAACCTCGCGCAACCAAAATGAGCACTTAGGGAATTTGGCATACAGTTTCTCCCTTCTCAGCGTCTCTAACACTTCCCGAATGTGGTCGGCATGCTCCTCCTCACTCTTCGAATAAATAAAGATATCATCGCTAAACACAATCACTGATTTATCCAACATTGGCCGACACACTCGATTCAACAAGTCCATAAAAGCAGCTGGTGTGTTGGTTAAACCAAAAGACATAACGAGAAACTTGTAATGTCCATAACGCGTGCGAAAAGCTGTTTTAGGGACATCATGCTCTTTTACCTTTAACTGATGGTAGCCTGATCAAAGATCTATCCTTGAGCACCAACTGGCACCTTGGAGCTGATCAAGCAAATCATCAATTCTTTGTAAGGGGTATCGGTTCTTTATCGTCAACTTGTTCAGCTCACCGTAGTCAATACACATTCTCATACTACCGTCTTTCTTCTTCACGAATAAGACCGGAGCACCCCAAGGAGAGATACTCAGTCTAATGAACCCCTTATCAAGCAACTCTTGGAGTTGCTCCATCAATTCCTTCATCTCAGTCGGAGCCAACCGATGCGGTGCCTTAGCAACTGGTTAGGCACCTGGTATCAAGTCAATCTGGAACTCAATCTCACGGTTCGATGGCATACCTGGTAAATCTTTTGGAAACACATCCGGAAAGTCACACACAAATGGTACATCAGATAGTTGTGGTGTTGGCGCATCGACATTCTTTACGTAGGCCAAGTAGGCACTACATCCACGCCTCATGCACTTTCCCGCCACCGCCATTGAAATCACTTTCGGATCGTCGTGACTCGATCACCATAAACCGTCGCCGTATTCCCATCAAGCATTGTCAATCGGATCATCTTCTTGCGACACACAATGTTCGCTTCGTAATCCTCCAACCAATCCATTCCTAGGACTACATCGAAACCGCCTAAGGTCATCACAAATGGTCTAACGGGAAACTTATGACCGTCTAGTTCTAGTTCACAACCTTCTATCATCTTAGAAATCCTGGTAGACTTACCTATGGCAGTTTCTACATTGAAGGGCTCATCAATACTTCTACTCCTAATGGGCAGCTTAGCATAAAAGGCAGCAGAAATGAAACTCCTACTAGCACCAGAATCAAATAACACAGATGCAAGAGTTTGGTTTACTAGAAACAAACCTGACACCACATCGGGGTCCGTCCTAGCCTCCTCCCAAGTCATCATGAAAGCTTGGGCGCTTGCCCTCTGCCCTTCTCCTCCAGCCTTCTTCGCTCCCGAACATTCAGCTCTTGGCTTCTTACAATCCCTGCTCAGATGGCCATTCTCTCCATAGTTATAGCACCTTACAACTCCACAATCTCTAGCCATATGACTAGGCTTCCAACATTTAAAGCACATGTTTGACCCCCATTTGCATTCTCCCGAATGCTCCTTCCCGCATTTACCACATTTCTTCGACCCTGCACTAGGTGTGACCACACGCCGGTCATCCACCCGTGCACTCTTGTTGTTCATCAGAGCACCACCCCGACCAAACCTCTTCCCATTTAGGTTTTGGTCGCCACCACCCTTCTTATTCACCTCAGCCACCACCGCCTCCCGCTCATCACACCGCCTCCCAGCCAGGTCAACCGTTGACCTAAAAGTGCTCAGCCGGGCAGTGATCATATGCCTGCGAATGTCCGCTGGCAAGCCCTGAATATACCTCTTGATCTTTCTCGACAGAGGTGTCACCTGATCTAGTACCAGCCGTGACATTTCATTGAATTTGGTGGTGTACTGCTGATGTGTCATGGTTCCCGCCTCCAGCTGCATGAACTCTCTCTTAACCTTATCCATCTCCCTATGAGGACAGAACTCTTCAATCACCAACTTCTTTAGCTCTTCCCACCTCATCCTCCCGATAGCCCTTCTACCCTCATCTTGGACAATATTGTCCCACCAACATAAAGCCGAGTCCACAAACGAGTGGGCGGCAAACTTCACATTCTGATCCTCCCGACAATCGCTGATATCAAGAACGGCTTCCATCTCTCTTACCCACCGGTGAGCAGCAGCAGTAGTGCAATTTCCATCAAAAGTTAGGGTCTTGCATCTTATAAATGCCCCATAATTACAGCCTCGTGTCGCCTCCTACGCATGCTCTTCTTCCTCCTCCTCATCATCGGAGAGGACCGTCTCAGTCTCGGGCCGTCTTCTTTCGCCCGTAGCCTACTCCTTTCCTTTCTCTCCCCATCTCTAACAGCCTTTAACACTTCGGTCACCACAGACGGTAGGATTGTCTACATGACCTGATGCACTTCCTCCACAACCGCCTCCTTCACTGAGGCTCTCAGATTAGCACTCTCATCCCCGCCCTCTGGATGAGGAGTCTTGGGTTCTTCGTGAACCACCTTTTCGACTCTAGGTCTTCCTCTTGTGACTCGTGGTTCAGCACCATGTCCACCACGACCTCCACCACGTGAAGCCTTAGAAGATCTACCGCCAGCCATCCTCTATGCATGCTATAAGATTCAAACACCAACACGGTCATTCAAGGTAATAGCTCAGGTTTTGTCAAGTATAGTAAGTCCCTAATTACAGTGGCCAGTTGTGATTAGCCACTTACCTTACTCTTCATACCCCAAGCATTTCCTATCCTTACTACATCAGTATCTAAATCTACTAAAGGCACATAAGCCACATAACATGCACAAATAATACCGGTTAAAATTAAGAAAATACCTGATGGAACGCAACTACTCAGACTGGCATCCCTTCCTTTTCCGTCTCATTTTTAGTTTAAGTTTAGGTTTCTTTTGAAAATTTACCCGTTTCACTTAAACTTTAGCTCTGATACCAACTTGTAAGGCCCTGTTCCCGGGACGCTCACAGCTGGTCAATCATCGCACATAAAACATATAACTACGTTCTCAGGACGCTCACAGCTGGTCAAGTCTGATTTCTTCTTCTTAGACTTGATCTTCGGAAGTAAGTTCTTTGACTTCGGAAGTAGAGTTTGTCTTCGAAAGTTGATCTTTCACTCTGTCTTTAGAAGAACTCTACTTCCTTTGGAAGCCTTTGTAAGTAGCACCAAAATTTGTCTAAGTGATTTGGTTTTGGTTGCACCAGCCTTCTTCTTGATCAAACATTATGTAGTAACAGATGATTACTCAAGATTCTCTTGGGTGATGTTTCTGAAATCCAAATCAGAGACATTTGAATCATTCAAACATCTCGTAACTACATTGGAATCACTCTACAAGCTGAAAGTAAGGCAGATTTGATCAGACAACGGAACAGAGTTCAAGAATCAGTGGATGGAGGTGTTCTATAGAGAGAAAGGAATTGTACATCAAATCACGTCTGCCTACACTCCATAGATGAATGGGGTTGTTGAACGAGAGAATCCGAGCTTGATAAAAACAACAAGAACGATGCTAGCCGACTCCAAACTGTCTATTCAACTTTGGAACGAGGCAGTGGCTAATGCATGCTACACTCTCAATCGAGTCTTGGTGGTTAAACGTTATGGTAAAACATGTTATGAGCTACTCCAGCGACATAAACCAAACTTGGAGTATCTCGAGCCATTTGGAGCACCGTGCATGTTGTTGAAGAATACTTAGACTGGGAAGTTCAGTGAGAAGGCTGAAGAAGGTATCTTTCTAGGATACAGTATAGTAAGGCCCCATTCTCGAGACGTTCACAGCTGGTCAATCATCGCACATAAAACATATAATTACATTAACTTTACTAAAACCGTGCAACGGAAACACTTTAAACAAACATTTCATTTCCTTTAAATAAACACTTTTGCAAAATAATACATCGTTCATTACAAAATATAGTTCGTATTACAATGCAAAAATGTTATACAAAAGAATGCCATCATAAATGCCAAGAAGCTACCCCGCGTCATCCTCAGCAATGCTCACCTGCCAACTGGAAAATGCATAAAAAGTCAGTGTTGGTGAGTGAGTTCTAGTTTTATAAAAACATTGCATTACCTTCCATTCGTTAAAACAATGTCATTACAATCACACGTGATCATACATCGTACATACATCAAGGTAATCATTATTATCTTCATCATCGTTCGTTTTGTACATTTCACACATTTCGTACTCATCGCACATTTCATACATTTATTATCTCACTTCTATCTAGGTCTTGTCATGTACTTAACCCCCCTCTAGAGCACCAAGCAATTCATCTAGGGTTAAGCGACAAGGACCCTATATCGCACGTATGGAATGGTCACTAGGACAGACTCCCCCTGTGTGTGTAAACTCTTATGGGTTCGCCAAGATCGCACGCTGTATAACACACAGTAATTAGGAAATCGCACATATTGGAGCAGTCACCTAGACTGAACTCTTACTGTGTGTATGAACCCTTATGAGTTAGCCAAAATTGCACGCTGTAGACACACACAGTTGAGCTAACAACTCTCAATGAGTTGTGAACCTCCTTTCATTTGCTTGCAAGGCTTTTCATTTATTCCTTCATTATGTTTCACTTTCATTATCTTAAATCTTTCACTTTGTTAAGATAATACTTTACATTCATAATCAATACCACACCACGTAAACCCACGTCATCATACTTAGTAAGGAACGTAAGAAAACATATCATACATAACGTACATAGCATATGTAATCAATATTCATCAACATCATCATACATAGCATCAATCATACATCATCTTAAACATCATGCATCACATCCACATACATAAACATATGCATATCAAGCATAAACCATAAAACTTAATTGACCGACCGCGAGACAGCGGGGGTTCGAGGGTGGCAGCCCCTAACAGCGGTGTCCTAGGGGCAGCAGCCCCTAGTGGGGTCCAAGGGGCAACGCTCCTAGCTGGAGTCGAGCTGCCAGGTCAGCGCGAAAAAATTTTATCTTAACACTTTTATATAGCAAATATTATCATAGAAAAATTGATCTTCCCGTTAAAACCTCTTAAAATATTGGTCATCTAAACGTATATTTTGTATGCATTTCCAGCCCCAAACTAGTTCAAAACCTTTAAAATAGGGGATCTAGAACTCACCTGGACTCAGTGAGTAGCTTCTCAATCAAGCTCACAAAGCAAGGGTTGCACTACATAGCCTTAGATAAGTTTACACTCAAGGGAGTTAATTTCTGCCTAATTTTGCTGCTAATTTCGCTGCAAGATCAACAGTTTTGCCAGCAGTTTCGATGCTAGTTTCATTGGCATCTTTGCTGGCACTTTCGCTGGCATCTTTGCTTCTAGTTTCGCTGCCAGTTTCTCCGAACTTTCGTTGGAAAACCATGTCTGCGAAACTACCTGCAAAACTATAGTTTCATAGGAAGATCCACAGTTTCGCTGGACGAATACATAATTTCGTTGGATGAACACCCAGTTTCGCAAAACGGGCTGAAAATTATGAACCACCCCATTTTTTCCCCAAAACTTCAATCTTTTACACCCAAAACCTTGGTTTATCACCCAATAAGCTTTATCTAAGCTTCTTACATGTTTTCTTGCATAAAAACGTGAGTTTTGGGTGAATCTTTGCCACTTTTAAAAACCCAAACCCTAGAATCTGGGTTTACATCAAAAGCAATGATTAAATGATGTTTCTTACCTAGATTCTTGGTGTTTTATTGTTGTTTGGATGCCTATGAACGCCGATCTTCAATCCCGAGATCAACCGAGCCTTGAATCTTCAATTCTCTCTACTTTCTTTCTCTACTCTCTCTCTCTAGAACTAGAGTGTTGAGTTTCAAATGAGTGCTGCTCAAGTTGATCCGTTTATATATACTGGGCGTTCCCGGGACCTTAAACTCGCCAAACACATAACCCGAAGAGTTAAATCGGTCTATAACCCATATCTATCTTATTTTCATTAAATGATCTTGTCTAAGACCATTATTATTATTTGGCTCGCTTAGACATTATTCGGGCGTTCTAGGGCCGTCATTACAAAAGTATACCGGACAAGAGAGTTTATAACAACTCAATGGATCAGGTAGAAGTGTGGTGCAATGTTGATGTTCAAAGATACACCACCCCTTTACTGGAAAAGGACCTTCTTTCTTCTTCGATTATGATGGATTTTTTACGTCCTTCAACCTACCTTCCTCTCTTCCTGATGATGAATTATTGACTAAAATGATCTACGATGTTCTGAACACTCCACCACAAGACTCGACAGCATCGGTTCCACTAGACGATTCATCTAATAATTTAGGGGGAGCACTTGATGTAAGCGAATCCTCCTCTGATGATGAAGCAGTGGAGACTAAAAATATGGACCAGGAGGAATAGGTTCCTGCTAATGAAAGTACACAAGCATCAGATATTGATGCCTTTGACACATCTGAACCTCATACTCCAACAGCTACCGACACTGAACCTGAAATTCAAAATCTGGATTAGGAAGTAGTTGTTCCCACCACTCCCAGATCTCGTATTAATGTGTATCATCCCTTGGACAACGTCATTAGGGATGTACTATCAGGAGTGCGGACACGAAATCAGCTATACTCAGCTGATTATGCCTCAGTCATGGAAAAAGGCTATCTTCACGATAGTGCCTATTGATGTTTTGTGTCTCAATTTGAGCCAAAATATGTAAGTGAAGCCTTAAACGATGAGGCATGGGTCAGTGCTATGCAAGAAGAACTCCTACAGTTCAAGAAGTTAGGAGTATGGACCTTTGTGGACAGACCAAAAGGTGCTAAGGTGATTGGCACTAAATGGGTCTTGAAGTGTAAGAAAGATGACCAAGGAATCATAATCAGAAATAAGGCTCGACTTATGGTTCAAGGGTTTAGACAAGTCGAAGGCATTGACCACAATGAAGTGTTAGCACCTGTGGCTAGAATGGAAGCAATCCGTATCTTTCTAGCCTATGCATCCTACATGAAGATTAAAGTCTATCAACTAGATGTAAAAAGTGCATTCCTTCATGGTGAAATCCGTGAGAAAGTCTACGTCAGTCAACCTGAAGGATTCGAGGGTCCTTATCATCGGGATAGAGTTTATAAACTAGACAAGGCTCTCTACGGGCTCCATCAAGTCCCTAGGGCCTGGTATGAGAAACTCTCCACTCATCTGGTGAAACATGGCATTCGTAGAGGGGTGATTGACTGTACGTTATTCATCAAAGAAAAATATGGTGATTTACTGCTGGTACAGATTTATGTGGACGACATAATCTTCAGTTCCAAGAATGAAGAATTATTTAAAGAATTTGAATTTATAATTAAAGCAGAGTTTGAGATGAGTGCCAAGGGGGAGATGAAGTTCTTTCTTGGCTTACAGGTGGATCAGACACCAAAAGGAATCTTCTTGCATCAGTCCAAATATGTTGGTCATATCCTCAGTCGGTTTGACATGGAGAATGCTTCAGTTGCCGGAACTCCACTCGCCACGAACCATGGCGTGGCACCCGACAAAAATGGTGATCTGGTTGATGCTACCATGTACAGAGGAATGATCGGATCCCTTATGTATCTCATAGCCTCTCGTCCTGATATTATGTAGGCCACGTGTCTATGCTCAAGATATCAGGCCAAACCTAAAGTAAATCATCTTATTGGCGTTAAACGGATTTTTCGATATCTGAAGGGTACTCCGACACTCAGGTTGTGGTATCCTCATGATGATGACTTTGAGTTTACAGCGTATAGTGACTCGGACTATGGTGGTTGCAAGATGAACTACAAGTCAACATTTGCGACTACGGTTTGTAATTTTCTAACACCCCTATTTTTGTTGATAATTCTGCTGATGTTGCTGTCACCAAAAATCCGATCTAACACCCTAAAACAAAACACATCGGTATTAAATATCACTTTATACGCGACTGTTTTGAAAAGCACTTAATCGATGTTGTTAAAATTAATATGGATTTTCAACGCGCTGACCTCTACATAAAAGCATTTGATAAACCGAGGTTTTTATATCTATTAGAAGTTAATGGCATGAAAAAGAAAAGTGATGTGATTCTAGAAGAAGAAAGTGCGTAGTCCTACAAGTTTTTTATTTCCTTTTATTTTATTTATTTTCCTGTCTATTAAAATCCAAAAACACAAAAATATTTTCGGTTTTAGTATTTTAGGGGGAGAATAGTTTAATTTAGTATTTAATTAGTGTAGTATTTATTTATTTTAAAAAAACGAGGGAGGAGGGCAGCTTAGCTAAAAGAGATGAAATCAAATCTGTGACTCTGATTTAAAGACTATGGAAAATGATAGTACACAGGGAACAAATTGTTTGGGACTTCAAAAGAATTGAAATGATTAAGATGCAAAATTTAAAGTATAAGTCTAAGAAGTCTAAGAAAAATAAAAGGAAAAATGATAGTAAAAGTAGTCTGTTACTGAGGTAACATAGAGAAAGTAGACCTAGAGGTTGCTAGTTCACTATATGATGTGTCGGTAGATTCAACACAATAGATGAGTAGACCTCATTGGTGATTTAAATTCAAATTGAGTTGTTCAACTTGTTGTGGGTTCCCATCTTATCCCTGGTTAACACAATCAACACATTTCCAATAAGGGGTGACGAGCAGACTAAACGCCACAAATGTGTGCGGATGACCATAAAAATGAGCAAAGAACATGGAAAAATGCTAAATGTAATCAAGCTAATAACTTATGTTGTTGGTGTGTTATGTGCAAAAAGAAAAATAAATGCTCTTACAAGAAGATAGGTTGTGTGCCTCTCTGCTGTGCGATGGCACTGACCTGAGGATAAGCATAACATAAATATTCTAGAATTCATTGTTGTTTGCACCTCTCTACTGTGCGATGGCACTGACCTGAGGCTTGGCATCTCTTTGAAAGCTCTTAGAATAGTTTCTTCTTGAAATGTACCCATAGACCGCTCAAAAATCTCCTGATGATTGTTGATTACCATATAAGTGTGGGATCCACAAATCCTAGTTGTAATAATTAAACCTAACTCATCACCAATGTGAGTCAAAAATTTGTGTATGAATTTAAGTGGACAAATATACTGATAATCATCGTGAGCTGCAACTCTTGATAGTCAAAATCATTATATGCATCTTATAGCTCTAGTATGATTTCCTAAAATTGCTATTGACTCTCGGTCAAAAAAAGAATCTAGCATCAAAATTTTTTATTAAAATGTCCCAAATGATTCTGATATACATGTATGATTCCATAATGAATAGTTCCAAAATGATCAAATTAACTTGAAGTTGCGATGTCAAGGAAGAAAAATCTTATAGATGTTTTTCTAAAAGATTTCAATCCATCTCTAATCAAAAACACAAAATATGTTTTGTTTAGTCTTTAATTTCATGTTCTTTTTCTATTCTTCTAGTCTTTTGTAAGGTAAAAGTCGGACTATACAATCAGATGAAACATATGAATCACTCACTTAAAGTGGTCACGTCTGAGGTGACCAATCGGTTCTAAATTAAAAGGATCACGTCTGAGGTGATCAAATGGTTTTAAATTAAAAGGATCACGTTTGAGGTGATCAAATTTTTTTAAATTCAAAAGGGGTCATGTCTGAGATGATCGGTGTTCATAATGTTTAATATCATAAGGTAAAAGTTTAATTGTTTGTAAGATGATTCAGTCACATGATTGGACCATGAGTATAGGAGCATCCATGCGATTGGATCACCAGAATGAACCAATCGTACGACTGGACAAAGAAGTATAAGCCAGTCACACAACTGAACCCCAGTCGCACGATTGAAGCATGTCTATGGGTCCATGTAGATACATATGTACCTAGTTTACGATCTTAATGTAATATGTATGTCATGTCCTTAATGTAAATGAAATATATGAGTTTAATGAAACAGAATATGTGATTGATGATCTTAATGTTAAATGTTTCAGTGTATGTTTGAATGCTTATTGTGTATTAACGCATATTGAACTAATTATATAGGTTTGTGGTTGTTTAAATGAATCTTAGTAAAGTAATGATTAAGAAACATATTCAAACTTATTCGTATGAAGATTTCATGCGAATGGCCCATGCTAATGGACCATACGCATGAACAACTTCATGCTAATGAACCAGTCGCATGACTGAACCAGGAGACTGGATCAGTCGCACGATTGTGACATGAGATTGACTCGGTCACACGACTGAACACTCAGTCGTGTGAATGGATCAACCGCATGACTCAGTCGCATGACTGAACCATGCTAATGGTTCAGTCACACGAATGAGAAACCCTAACCTATAAATACCACTTAATTCGTGGAAAAATAGAACACTTCGAATACTTACGTACTAAATCATACCCT
>BJCM01233438.1:0-11728 GCA_018326385.1 Flaveria bidentis
GAAGCCTCCCTTCCTGGAGGCAATGCACTTGAGCAGCACGTGGGCCAAGTACTTGAATTGGGGGCACAGGTTGCTCTTGTTGAGCACCCTTGCGGTGATATCCCCCGAGTACTTGGCCCGCAGAAAGCAACCCCGTACTGTCAGTGGGTGTAATTGGGTCGGGCAGTCAGCATCATCCCCAAACTCTAATACAGTCCTGAGATCGTCCTCAGTGATCTCAATGGCCTCACCAAAGATAGAGCTCCTAATACGGTGGGGCTCTGAGGTCCTGTCAACAACCGCGCCTTCCTAGAAGGCCTGTTGGACTGAGAGGTATGGTGTGCAAGGAGTAGATATGGCTCGGAAGATCCTAGATCTCCGTAGTAAAGTAATAATGCTCGAGAAGTCAGCTGCGTTCCTGGATGTCAGATCCAGATGAGCACAGATGTTGTGCTTTGTGCTCATGGTCCAACAACTAGCCATCTGTATACACAATGCAGATAAACGTTAGTGTGTGTCGATGAGTAACAATTTTATTGATTTGAACTTGAAGATTTATGTTCTGTCGTGCGAATGAACTGTGCAACTAAGATTTAGTCATGCAGTTGAGCTCTTACGCACGACTGGGCATGCGACTTGGATCCGTCATATGCTATCTCATGCGGTTACCCCAGTCGTGCGACTGAACTCATAGGCATGGTACAGTCATGTGATTGAGCCATTCGCCCAACTCAGTCGTGCGACTGAAGTTCATCAGGGTGTCCATTCGCATGACATACGGACTGTTCAATTCAAATTCAAATTTTGAGCAAAACTTAATGTTAGACGTCGTGGTTTGGCTCATTTGTCTCGCAAGTGACTGATATAACACCTAATAGCCTTTAATTTCACAATATACTTAGTTTTATTAGTTTATTAGTCAAACTAAGTCTCGGTTCTATTTATGGCCAGATTCAGTCATTTAGGGCATGAATCGATTGACATTTGAGTAGATTGCACCGCACTGTACCTGTATAATCACTAGCAATCATCAGAACACCACAATTTGTAGTCTAGAAAGGTCAAATGAAAATCGGGCAGAGTAACGATAGAGTCGTGCGATTTGGGGGCAATTTGGGAGTGATGAATGACTGCGACCGACTCCCCCTCTATTTATACTAGGGTTTCCTTCAGTCGTGCATTTGATCATTTGATCATCTTAGACATGATCATTTTAACTTAGAAAACCTTTGATCACCTCAGACGTGATCCTTTTAAAAACAATTCGTCACCTCAGACGTGACCTTTTTCGTGAGTGGTTCCCAAATTTACTTTCGATGCATAGTCCGACATTGAACTGATAAATTCACTAAAATTAACTAGAATTAAGCAATTTTAAATAAACCAAATCTAAAACATATTTTTGTAGTTTTGTGTGAGGTTAAACTCCTAAGATAAATATCTAGAAGTTTTATTTCACGAACAATATAACTTCGAGTTATTTTGACCATAGCTGGAACGATTCATTTTGGAATCATACAGGTTTCTCAAATAATTAGGGACATTCTACCAAAACCTTTTGATGCTAGATTCTTGTTTTCAACGAGAGTCATTAGCAAGTCTAGGAAATCATACTAGTGCCACAAGATGTACACAGTGGTTTTGACTTTCAAGAGTTGCAGCCACGATAATTGTCAATATACTTGTCCTCTTAAATCCATAAACAGACTTTTGACACAGATTGGTGATGATTTTAGGTTTAATTATTTCAACAAGCATTTGTGGATCCCACGCTTATATGGTAATCAACGTTCCTCAGGAGATTTTTGAGCGGTTTACGGTTAGTATTCAAGAAGAAACTATTCTAGAGCTTTCAAAGTGATGCTAATCCTTAGGTCAGTGCCACCGCACAGCAGAGAGGCGCAAAAAACAATGAATTCTAGAATATTTAGGTTATGCTTATCCTCAGTTCAGTGCCATTGCACAACAGAGAGGCACACAACCTATCTTTTTGATTGATCAATTATTTTCTTTTTGCACAGATCACACCAATAACATGGATTATTAGCTTGATTTCATTTTTCAATTGTCATGTGTTTTGCTCATTTTTATGGTCATCCGCACACATTTGTGGCGTTTATTTTTCTCGTCACCCCTTATTGGAACTTCATTGATTGTGTTAACCAAGGATAAGATGGTAACCCACAGCTTGTTGAACAGCTTAGTTTGAACTTGACATCACCAACGAGGTCTATTAATCTATTGTGTTGAATCTACCGACATATCATCAGATGGTCTAGCAACCTCTAGGTCTACTTTCTCTATGTTACCTTAGTAGCAGCTAGTTTAACTATCATTTTTCCTTTTATGTTGCTTAAACATCTCAGACTTATACTTCAAATCCGGCATTTTGAACAATTTATTCTTTTAAAGTCCCAAACTATTTGTTCCCGTGTACTATCATATTCCATGGTCATTGAATTGGTCATAGATACAATCTCATTTCTCTTAGCTAAACTGTCCATTTTCCTTGTTTTTTTAATACTAGTCTAACCTATTCTCCCCCTAAAATTCTAAAACCGAAAATGATTTTGCGTTTAGAATTTTAATAGACGAGGAATTGAACTAAAATAAAATAAAATAAACGAAAAATAAAAACAAAGATAAACTCGACTCGTCGGACTATGCACTTTCATTGTCTGGAATCACTTTATTTTTCTTTTTAACGTCATTGACCTCTAACAAATATAGAAAACGTGGTTTATCAAAAGTTTTTGTGTAGAGGTCAGCGCGTTGAAAATCCGTATTAATTTTAACAACATCGATTAATTTCTTTTCAAAACAATCATGTATAAAGTGATATTTAATTCCGATGTGTTTTGTCTTAGGATGTTGGACCGGATTTTTAGTTACGGCAATAGCAGTTGAATTATCAACAAATATAGGAGTGTTAGAAAATTTCAAACCGTAGTCCCGCATTTGCTGTTGAATCCATATGATTTGTGAACAGCAACTTGCAGCAGCAACATAGTCAGCTTCATAGGTTGACAGAGCAACCGAGGTCTGCTTCTTACACTGCCAGGTGACTAATCTTCTCCCAAAAAATTGACATCCCGCTGATGTAGACTTTTAGTTCATTTTGCAACCGCCATAATCCGAGTCACTATACGCTATAAGCTCGAAATCATCATCATGAGGATACCACAACCCGAGTGTTGAAGTACCCTTAAGATAGCGAAATATCCTTTTAACGCCGATTAGATGATTGACTTTCGGTTTTGCCTGATATCTTGAGCACAAACATGTTGCGTACATGATGTCAGGTCGTGAGGCAATGAGATACATGAGAGATCCAATCATTCCTCAGTACATGGTAGCATCCACCAGATCACCATTCTCGTCAGGTGCTACATCATGGTTTGTAGCAAGTGGAGTCCCAGCTACGAAAGCATTCTTCATATCAAACCAACTGAGAATATCTCCTACATACTTGGTCTGATGTAGAAATATCCCCTTTGGTGTCTGATCCACCTGTAACCCGAGAAAGAATTTCATCTCTCCCATGGCGCTCATCTCAAATTCAGCCTTCGTTACTGCTTCATATTCTTTACATAGGTCTTCGTTCTTGGAACCGAAGATTATGTCATCAACATAGATTTGAACAAGCAATAAGTCACCATCCTTTTCTTTGATGAACAGAGTGCAATCAATCACTCCTCTGCGAAATCCATGTTTCACAAGATGAGTTGAGAGTTTTTCATACCATGCTATCGGGGCTTGGTGGAGCCCATAGAGAGCCTTATCCAGTTTGTAAACTCTGTCCCGATGATATGGATCCTTAAATCCTTTGGTTTGACTGACATACACTTTTTCCCGGATTTCACCATGAAGATATGCACTCTTTACATCCAGTTGATAAACTTTAATCTTCCTTTAAGAGGCATAGGCTAGGAAGATACGGATTGCTTCCATTCTCGACACAGGTGCAAATACTTCATTATAATCAATTCCCTACACTTGTCGAAATCCTTGAACTACAAGTCGAGCCTTATTTCTAATTATGACCCCTTGGTCATCTTTCTTGCATTTCAAGACTCATTTTGTGCCAATGACCTTAGCACCTTTAGGTCTGTCCACCAGTGTCCATACACCTAACTTCATGAATTGAAGAATTTCTTCTTGCATGGCACTCACCCATGCCTCGTTGTTAACGGCTTCACTGACATATTTTGGCTCAAACTGGGACACAAAACAATGATACGCACCATCGTGCAGATAACCCTTTCCATTACCGAGGCATAATAAGTTGAATATAGCTGATTTCTAGTCTGAACTCCTGATCTTACATCCCCAATGACATTGTCCAGCGGAAGATAGACGTTTAAGCGGGATCCAGGAGTAGTGGGAACGACTACCTCATTATCGAGATTGTGAACTCTTGGTTTCGAATTTGAGGCAGTAGGAGTTTGAGGTTCTAAAGAATCAGAGGCATCGACATCAGATGCTTGTGGACTTGCAGTAATAAGAACATGTTCCTCCTGATTGATTTGATGGTTCTCCACGGTTTCATCGTCAGAGAGAAGTCACTTACCTCAAGTGCTCCCCCTGAGTCACTATGTGACTCTCCTTGTTGATCAATTTTTGTTGAGTCGTGTGAAGGTGTGTTTAAGACATCATACATCAATTTGGTTGCTAACTCATCTTCAGGAGTGGAGAGGGGAATGTTGAAGGACTTAAAGAATTCATCATAGTCAAAAAAGAATGCGGGTCCTTTGCCAACAGGGGGGTGGTGTATCTCTGAACGTTAACGTTGCATCACACTTCTACTTGACCCGTTGAGTTATTGTAAACTCTATTATTCGGTATGTTGTATCCTAGAAAGATCCCTTCTTCAGCCTTCTCGCTGAATTTGCCTTCCTAAGTTTTCTTCAAGAGGGTACATGGTTCGCCAAACGGTTCGAGGTACTTTAGATTAGGTTTACAATTCCATTTGAGGAGTGTAGGCAGAAGTGAACTGGTGTACAATTCCCTTTTCTTTGCAGAATGCCTCCATCCATTGGTTCTTGAACTCGGTACTGTTGTCTGAGCGTACTTGTCTTACCTTCAGCTTGAAGAGTGACTCCAATGTAGTTATTAGCTCTTTGAATGACTCAAATGTTTCTGATTTAGATTTGAGAAACATTACCCAAGTGAATCTTGAGCAGTCATCAGTAACTACATAACAATACAAGTCGCCAGCGATGCTCCTTGTACTGACTGGACCAAACAGATCCATGTGAAGAAGCTCAAGAGGTAGTTCAATGGTATGAACTTTCTTTTTCTTATGAGGCTTCTTAGTCTGTTTTCCTTTCTTGCAGGCGACACAGAAATCTGGTAATTGGAAGATTTTGACGTTAACTCCTCCACTAGATCATTCTGGATCAAGTGATTCATCTTCCAGGGATTGATGTATCCCATTCTCCTATGCCAGGAGATTGAATCCTTCTCGGTAGCCTTTGACAAGAAGTACTAAACTTGATGATCCGTTGTGGAGGCCTTTGATAGATCCAAGACATAAAGATCGTTATATCTTGAAGCTGACATTAAGACTTGGTCCTCCAGGATCACATAGTCCTTTTTCAGAATATAGCACTTCTTGTTGTCGAATACTACCTTAAAGCCTTTGTCACATATTTGAGAGACAAAAAGTAAGTTTTTTTGAAGTTGTTTTGAAGTTTTTGGACATAGTTTACCTTATCAAACTTCACTTTCTGGTTCCCCACTTCCCCTTGAACGGTGATATAACCTCATTTGTTTCCAGCAAATGAAATGTGACCTCCTTTAATTTGTTTGACGTTTGACAGGAGTGTCCGGTTCCCAGTCATGTGCCTGGATGCTCCGCTATCTACAATCCAAGTGTTTGTTTCAGCACTATAGCGAACACCATGTACATTCAATGGAAATCATTAGTTGAGGTTAGGGACCCAAGCCTTAACTGGCTTGGGTGACCCAAAAGAATCACATATCATAAATTACACCCACTATCCATTTGAGGGTGAGGGAAGATCATTCTGTTTCTTGTTCTCATTATCAGACATTAAACTAGATTTTTCTTTCCATAAGCCAGTTTTGTGTAAGGCCTGTTTGTGGTAAACAGACGACTGGCTAATGGGTTGAACTTTAGGTTCACTGAGTCCTTTTAATAGAGTTGTGGAGCTCCTTTTTAAAGGGCTCGTTTGAGTGTCATAAAGTTCAATTCTTTTCCTTGGTTTCTGATTGTAAGGACAATTAGACGTGATGTGTCCATACTCCACAGTTGAAGCATGATCTAGTCTCAACATGTTGGTGTAACTGTTTCTGTGGAGAAGTAAGTGACACACGTGTGACTTTATGTTGTTGGGTTTTGACACATGTTGTTTAGAGGTTTTATTTTGTTTAACAAAATTTGCTGTTTGAACCTTTTCAACATCTTTACCATTTTGTTTGTTTGGACTTAAACATGATGCACGTGATTGGTTAAATTGTTTGGTCTTTTTCAGATTCAGAATTAGACGTGTTTGAACCCGATGTTACCTTAATCTTCTCAATTTTTTTATCCAAATTAACAATAAGAATTTTTCTCTTTTGACTTTAAAGTGGTCTCCTTTTGTTTGGTGACAGATTCATTAGATTTACATGTGGAATCTAGATCACTTACAAGAGGATTGGACACCACATGATCCTTGATTGGGTTGTTATTTATTGGTTTACATTTTGCATTCAACAAGGTCTCATGTGGTGGTGGAACCACTTTGTAACCCAACCCCTCCCCGTTGTTGCATTCTCTCACTAAGTGCTGGACTATATGAGAAGAACTAGTCCAACTGTGCAGTTTTTGTTTTAATGAATTTACTTTGACTTTCAAAACTGCTTCTTGTTTCTTAGCTTCTTCTAGGGAGTTTAAATAGAACCTGATGTCATTATCTTGGTTAAAAGCCACAACTTTGGTTTCCCTAAGTTATTTATTTAAAAGTTCTATTTTCTCTTTGTAACTGTGCTCATTTAATTTTAAAATACGATTTGCTTCAGTGCACAGTTGCAAGTCCTTGACTAGGCTATCATTGTGATCTAATAACCTAGCAAATTTCAAATCTATGATTTCCCTAAATTTATAACAATCAGAACAAGCATGATCATTGAAAAGTTGGTCAGTGGAACTTACCTGAGAAGGTTCTGTTGAATCAGCCATCATAGCAGAGTTTGACTTTTCTGGTGCAGGTGATTTTGAACATGTTGAACTTTGGCCTTCTTCATTTAGGTGATTTACCACATTTGCAGTTTCTTTATTATTTGACATTGCGAGTTCCACTGCTATATCACCTTCGCTTGCTGAGTCGTCATCCAAACCCTCAACGCATGCAATGTTGGATTCTCCCGGAGAAACAAACCGAAAGCTCCAATATTGCCCTTCGTCATCATGAGCCGTCAAGGCTTTAGGGTCCTTACAAGATGAAGCAGGACTACTTGTGGGTTTATCTTGACGATTGAAGGATGAGAATGGATTACCATTGCCTGTCTTTTTGGGCTTCACACACTCACGCTTGAAGTGCCCCTTCTCTCCACAGTTAAAACAGGTCACTTTGGTTTTGTCAAAACCAAAGGTTGTATCGTTTTAGCAATCAAGTTCTGTCATGTCTTCTTAACAAACTTCTTTGCCCTCCAGACAGCACTTGCCAGTGCCCACATGATATCCATTCTTTCCAGCTCAGTCTCGTCTACTTGCTCGTAGTCTTCATCTGCCAGATGGCAGTTTCCAATCTTCCCCGCAACTAGTCCGTCATAAGAGTGGATGATAACTGCTAGGAGATCCATATGCTCCTTTGCTACCTCTACAGTCACATTACCAAGATTCTCGGTCTTCAATCTAGTAACATTGGCTTCAGGTGCTATGTATTGGGTGCAAGACGACCTTGACGTGTCAGATCCTGAAGTAGTAGCTTGAGACGGAGCGGCTGAACTTGACACAAATGTCATTTGTAGTGGTGCTCGAGATGTTTTTGCTTGAGGAGTTGAGTTATAAAGTGACGGGTTCTCATCATATGACGCCTTTTGAGACCTGTACTTCATCCTCAACTCTTCCTCTCTCAGCTTTAGAATGAAATCGTTGATATCCAACTTTGCTAGCATATCATTCTGCCTGAGGTTTGACACAAAGGAGACCCATTTTTCTGGCAATCCATTTGCAAAGTTCGATACCTTGTCTTCCATGGAAGTAGTAACCCCATGAGTGTGCAGCTCACTCATCAAGTGGTGGAAACGGTCGATAACATCATCCAAACTCTCCTTCCCCATTGATGAGAAGTTATCAAACTCATTTTTCAACTCTTTAGCCTTTAGAGCTTTTAATGATGCATTCCCTTCATACCGTTTTTCCAGAGCATCCCATAGCTTCTTTGCTTGCTTGTTCTCAGAGAACTGATGGAATATGTCCTTAGGAATTGACTGAGTTAACAGAGCATACACCTTCTTCTTTGCATTGTACTTTACATTTTGGCTATCAGTCATGCCACCTAAGGTAAGTTTAACTCTATCAACCCCAACCGGCATATTGTACCCTATCTCTATTGATTACCACAAATTAGTATCTACTTCGTTTAAGTATATCTCGAACCTTTGCTTCCATTGTGGGTAATCATCTAACGTTATGAGATTAGGGGGCTTATTATGAATTTCCACTTCATTTTCCAGAAGCAATAGATTCTAGATACGTGAATCCCTACCTGCTGTGAATGCTGAATATTGATCATCCATCTCAGTTTACTTTGAGGTTTAGAACACAACTGTTTTACTTGTGCGAATGAAAGACTACAATTAGGCCAGTCATGCGATTGAACATTGCGAATGACTCAATCGTGTGATTAAACAAATGCGGATGGCTCAATCGTGTGATTGGACAGGTACGGATGAACAATGTGAATAGGGTTTTCAGTCGTACGTATTGATAAACGACTGAGTAAAATCGTGCGTATGGGAGGTGCGTATGAGTTCAGTCATGCGATTGAGTCAATCGTGCGACTATAGCTGCTGGTTTTTGAAAATTCGAGGATTTTAGGTACTTTGACGCAAAAATACGAATTTTTCACCAACCCTAATTGCCGTATTTCCGGAAAACATTAACTTTTTGACCTGGAGACGTCAAAAGCACTGTTTGACACAAAAAGATTGAGTTTTTGAGTGAAAAACATGATTTTTATATCAAAGCCGATTGAATCACACGCAAATCAAGAGCCAAAGCTCTGAAACCACTTGTTAGGACCGTTTTCGATACAGAGTACTAACTGATTTACGTGTATACCAAACCAAATAGTGCGGAATCCTATTTGATTGGCGATACAATCAGTTAGAACGCAAGTATAATCAATCTAATAGTGAATCAAAACGTTATGAACGATTGAAAGATGATTTACTGCGATCTATGAACTTGGAACAAGTGTTCTTGGGTCTCTGGACGGCTAGGGTATGATTTAGTACGTAGGTATTCGAATTGTTTTTTTTTCACAAATTAAGTGGTATTTATAGGTTAGGGTTTCCATTCGTACGACTGAACCATTAACATGGTTCAGTCGTGCGACTGAAGCATGCGGTTGATTCATCCGCACGACTGAAGATCCAGTCGTGTGACTGAGTCAATCTCATGTCACAATCGTGCGACTGATCCTGTCTCCTGGTTCATTCGTGCGACTGGTTCATTAGCATGAAATATTCATGCGTATGGTCCATTAGCATGGTCCATTCGCATGATAACTTCACACGATTAAGTTTAAACATGTTTCACAACCATTATTGACTAAGAACTATGTAAATAACCACAAACCTATATAATTAGTTCAATACACAATAAACAATGAAATATTAAACATTATAAGGATAAACCACACATTGTATTTCATTCATACCCATTCATTACATATATGTAAGACATGAAAGACATTTTACATTGAGATCCTAAACTAGGTACATATGTATCAACAGAGGGAATAGACTATGATGAAGTTTTTGCACTTATTGCAAGAATTGAAGCCATAAGAGTGTTTGTAGCATATGCATCATATAAGAAGTTCATTGTGTATCAAATGGATGTCAAGTGTGCCTTCTTATATGGGAAAATTGTTGAGGAAGTCTATGTATCATAGCCCCTAGATTTGAAGATCCTCACTACCCACACAGGTTATACAAAATTGATAAAGCTTTGTATGGTCTGCACCAAGCACCAAGAAAGTGGTATGAAACACTATCATCTTTCCTGCTCAAACATGGTTACCAAAGGGGAACCATTGATCAGAGTCTCTTCCTCAAACAAGAACATCAAGATCTCTTGGTTGTTCAAATATATGTTGAAGACATTATATTTGGATCAACTAACAAGAGATTGTGTGTAAGTTTTGAAGAATTAATGAAATCAGAGTTTCAGATGAGTTCAATGGGAGAATTAAGTTTCTTTCTTGGTCTTCAAGTTCATCAGAAGACAGATGGGATTTTTATTAATCAAGAGAAATACATACATCAAATATTGAAGAAGTACAACCTTGCTGATGCATCTTCATGCAAAACACCAGCCTCAACAATTGAAAAGATTGTACCTGATCCTTCAGGAAAATTTGTTGATCAAAGATTATATAGATCAATGATTGGATCCCTTATGTATTTAAGTGCCAGTAGACCTGATGTAGAGATTAATGAAGAGGCTGATGCAACCTAAACATCTTAAGTCTATCCTGCATGCTGCATAAGTACATTAAAGAAGAATGGTTAGGAAGTTTCACACATGAAACAAAAAATACTCTAAGTGTGAAATCTTCCGAAGCCAAGACCAATATCTTCCGAAACCAAACATGAAGTCTTCTGAAGCCTCAGAGGCAAAGTCTTCCGAAGCTTCAATTCATGAAGACAGATTTCTTCCGAAGACTTTTAGTAACATGCTTTATCTGATGTACTGTTCCATAAAGCTAGACACCTTTCCGCTGCACCTCTGTAAGGTCACCAACTTACATGAGTAGGTGAAAAGGTCCATGCTTTTGGTAACTGTACATTGAGGTCTTCATTCTGTAACTTTCTACTTTATGTACCTTATCCTTTTTGTAATAGATAAGAATGTGATGGCATGTCATAGTCACAAGTCAAAAGGTAATATGCCTTTTGACTCTACAACTGATTTTGTTTGTGTCTAGTCAATTGTATCCAGCTGGCTTTCAAAGTATAGCAGGCTGTAGGATGTATTATAAGTATCTCATGTTCTTGTATCTTTCCATTATGCTTTGTAACACTTGTAATAGAACATAGAGAAGGCAATATACTACATTCTTGAAAACCATACACTTGTGTTCTTTGTGTTTTGTCTCTTACATTACTTGTGTTCCTAGTATCTTAACTTGGTTAATCCAGTTTACTGTTTGATTAAAGTTTAGTTAATCTCCACTTTGTGTTGTTGTGTTGTAACTGATCCCTTTCAACGATCCTGCATTTGCTATCAGAGCATTCCAGGCTCTTGATATAAGATCTCACCATCTTAAGATCTCTCACAAACACAAATACTAAACTTTCCAAATGGCAGCCATTTCCAAAACTGATATGAAAACTGAAACCATGAACAAGTCCCCACTGATCACTCTTGATGAGTTTGACACATGGTGTTTAAGAATGGAAGGTTTCATCAGGTCTCTTGATTCAAGAATGTGGGAGTCTATTGAGAATGGACCTTTCATACCCAGCACCCCTTCTGCTACTGGTGCTGGTATGATCCCTAAAGATGTGG
>BJCM01233462.1:0-13164 GCA_018326385.1 Flaveria bidentis
ATATACATACATATATATATATACATACATATATATACATACATATATATATACATATATATATACATACATATATATATACATACATATATATATACATATATATATTTATATTTGAATGGCATTAAAATAAATCTACTAGCAAGTTAATAGTAAATGATTGTTACATTTACATTTTCATCTTACTATAATGAAAAAGTAATATATTTACTACTTGTTAAATCTTTTAACTTTGATCTTCTACTCACCTAAGGAATGATAACGATGTTTATATCTTCCTTGAATTTATATCTTAATATTGGTCTAACTACTTTTTCGTTTATTATCTTTCAAATCACCCAAATTATAGCCGAAGTCGAACATGCGATTATGTAGTTACACCTTTTTTCGTACAGCCTTTGAAAACACATTCTTCCAAATACGCACGCACATAGTCTTGCTGTGACCAACTTTTTACTTATTGGTTAATCATTGTCATTATTTGTTTCTTATATATACGTATTTAACATAGAATTATTAAACAACTAATGTTAGTTTTCTAAATAATTACTTATCATCTCTTAATCTGGGACCGTATAATTTGGTAGAGTTTTTGTTTTTTAAAAAAGAGTTCTTGAGTTCAAACTCAAACATGGTGTGAATTAGTTTGAATTAATTTAATGGTAAGAGTATGATAGATTTGTTGTTAAAAAAATTACTTATCATCTAAAATGTTGAATCAAATGCGTGTCAAAACCGTTTATATAACCAAAAATATTTTCGAAAACCAACTCTATTTTTTGTTAAAATTTACATCTGTATCTTTAGAAAAAAGTAAACATAATCGCATTATTAGTTTTCTTTACCTGACATGCACAAGTTGTTTAACAAATTTCAAAGTTGGTTTTAAACTAAATATTACTTTAAAAAAGGTTAAAAAATGAAATTAACATGTGGTGTTTGGTAGGTTAATTGTGTGTTGAAGTGGACAACACAGTGACCACACTCACACTTATTAATTGAACAAGTGGACAACAGTGTTACCAGAGTCACATGACGCCCACGACGCTCTCACGATAGAATACCACACAGGCTAAAGGCAATATTTATTTTTATGGTTATGCATGTCATTTAGACATAAATGTCTAACAATTATATTGTGCTTTGGTTATCGTGGAAGTCCCGGGTCCAAACATTAAAAAATTTGATGGCTTTGCTTGCCGTTTTAAAAGCAAAATATTAAAGTGGTATGGTTGGCAGCTCATTTTCATGGGTTAAATATTACGGTTTGGTTTTAGACTATTAAGGCTTTCAATTTATGTTTCGATTACGTTGTGCATCAAATTGAGCAGTTGTGATGATAAGGTGATAATTAAGTGCTGTTTGATTCCTAAATTGTTTTGAGAAAAAATTGAAATTGAAATGAAATGTTGGTAAAATTTATAATTTATTTGGTTTGTCAATCTTTGAGTAAAGTTGGAATGTTAATTCTAATCATTTTATTGAATTGTTAAAGTCCAAAGGTAAGTGAAAAGAAAGTAAACTAACAATTAATGCAACTAAAATTTTAATTTCCAACTTCATCAGATAAACATGATTTTAAATAAAAAAATTTCAACTTCACATCAAATTTTAGGAAATTTTCATATCAAACTGTTGGAGCTCTTGAAGATTAGCATTTAGTTTTTAAATTTTGTTTTTGTCATAATATAGAGATTTATTTGTAAATATATGTTACTTAGTTTCTTTGTTTAGTATAAATAGGATATTATGTATTTTTGTGCAGGTAAACTTTTGAAAGAATACTGCTAGAACTCTCTCAATTGTACATTGTATTCGTTTGCAAACTACCAATGAAACTTCTATGAATTTTTGATATATTTGTATTTGTTGATTACATTGAAAATATAATTGTTAATTGCATCGTAATATTAGCATAGATCGATCCATTTGAACCTATCAAATGATATTAGAGCCTTCGGTTCAATGATTTAGAGCTTAAAATCAACTTTTGAGCCCCTGTGAATCACTTGAATCTGTGTTTGATAACAACTTATCAATTAATTATTTATTTCAGTTGTGTTTCATCTTTGGAAACATGAGTTGAATCACAATTGAGTGATTCACACATTAAGATCTGAATTTTTATCAGAGTTGTATGCGAAACTGTTCTTTGTATTCGAACTCAAATTCAAATAGAAATTCAGATTAATTGTTGTAATTTGAGAGAATTGATGTTTGATGATTGATTATCGTGTATATTCTACTTGATTGAAAGTTTTCAGATCAATTAATCAAGTTTTAAAGAATTTGATAAGAACAGATTGTTATGAAGATGATGAATTAAGCGTTTGGAGTGTTAAAATCATCTGAAATTCACCCAAGTTTTTAGGCGCATAAAAACTGTTTAAGCGCATGAACACTATTTAAGCGTTTTAGAGTTGGATGTTTTGTCACTGTGTGGACGTTTTAGTACTGTTTGGATCTTTTTAGACACCAAGAATCCTAGGCATTTGAAGACTGTTTGGGAGCTTCAGGTTGAAATTTCAGAAATTTGACCAAGTTTCCAGGCACTTGACAACTATTTGGGCCCTTGACAACTGTTGGGACGCTTCACAACTGTTTGGGTGTTTCACCACTGTTCAGGCACATCTTCATTTGGCCGTTTCAAAATTATACTAAAGCATTCCTTTAGGTGTTTCTAAGTCAAAGTGGGTGTTTCACAACTATTCAGGCACATCAGAAATTCAAACTTTTCATTCAACACTTAGAAAATTTTTCAGAATCTAAAATCCAAAAAATATTATCATTTCTTTGTTTCATTTTAAACTTTAAAAACAATAAAAACAGTATATTTTCTTAAACTCAAATCATAAAATGGTTAAGTTTGAAGATTCTGAGAATAGGGTTCCTAAGTTGAAGAACATAGCTGACTTCAAGAACTGGTCTCTCAAACTAAAACACCATCTAAACTCTATTGATACTGATATTTGGAAATTAATAAAGAAAGGAACACATATTCTTGATATATATAATGGTTCTGATAGAGGTTTTGTGTACACAAAAGATTCATAAGAGCCTTATCTAGAAAATGGTTTACATGGTGATGATATGAAGAAAGTAAAGAATCATATTAAAGCATACTCTATTATGTGTAAAGGTTTACATTTAGAGGTATTATCCAGGCTTGAGGTTTACAATGTACAAAGAATTGAAAATCATCTATGAAGGGGCAAAGAGATTCAAGATCTCAAAAGGCAGAAACTAAAAATGCAACTTGACCTGTTTGAGCATATTTATGGAGAAACAATAAACCAAATGATGAACAGATGTATGGAACTTTGTAAGGTTTCATATAAGGTTGATGCAACTCAAAATATTTAAAGTCTCTCCTACATGCATGCATAAGTGTTAGAAGTAGAATGCTTCTTCGGAAGTTTCACACCCTTCCTTAGAAAAACATTCTAAGTGTGAAATCTTCTATACCCAAGATCAATATCTTCCAAAGCCAAATATGAAGTCTTCCGAAGCTTTAAAGACAAAGTCTTCCGAAGCCAACTTTTGAAGACAGATTTCTTCTGAAAACTTTTTATAGGATTAGCTTATGTCACTAAACACTTGGTTTTTCTCTCAAACTCACTTAAACTACACTTAGATGAAGCAGAGTCTCTAAGAGTTGCATATATTGCTTCTCAACTCAAAGTGTTACAAGACTTTTACAAGCATATGACATGAGTTACAGTGAGAAACTATATATAATACTACCTACAGCCGGATATACTTTGATACCAGCTGGAATCCTCTAACTAAAGCAAATACTACAAAGCTATAGTTTAAGGTATCTTAGATAATGTATTATCTAAGATAAGGTAGTCATGACATGTCCATGACTTGACTTTTGTCACCAACTAAAGTTGGTAACTGTTCTATCTACTAAAGGTAAACAATGGAATAAAGTATGGTCAACTACATGGCTTTTGAGAAAGCGCCATGCAGCATATCAGAGGTCTGCAACAGAGTGTCAGAGACACCATACTTATGTCCACTGGTTCATAGCAGTGTCTTCCGAAGGGTAGTTGGCTTAGGAAGAACAAGTTCTTCTGAAGCCACTTATACTTCGGAAGAGGCTACTTCTTCCGAGGCTTGAGGACTTCTTCTTTTCTTCATACTTCGAAAGTTGTCTTCTGATCTTTTCTTCTCAGACTTGATCTTCAGAATGAATACTTTGACTTCGGAACTAAAGTTTGTCGTTGGAAGTTGATCTTTCACTTTGGCTTCGGAAGAACTCTATTTCCTTTGGAAGTTCCACACTTATCTTCAGAAGCCTTTGTAAGTTGCACCAAAATTTGTCTAAGTGATTTGATTTTGGTTGCACCAGCCTTCTTGTTGATCCAACACTTTTGAACACATGCTATTATCTGATGTACCTTTACCATAAAGCTGGACCACCTTTCCGCCACAACTCTGATTAGACACCAACTTTACATGTGTTGTTGAAAGGTCCATTCTTTGGATAACTATACATTGAGGTCTTGAGTATGTACTTTCTACTTTATGTACTTTTATCCTTTTTGTAATATATTAGAATATGAGCTATGGCATGTCATAGTTACTAGTCAAAAGGCAATCTACCCTTTGATTCTACATTGATTTTGTTGTTGTCTAGATCATGTATCCAGCTGGCCTTCAAAGTATGGCCGGCTGTAGGTTGTAGTATAAGTATCTTTGGTCCTTGTATTTTATTGTCATTGCTTTTTAAACACTTGTAAGGAACTAGAGAGAAATATACATCATTCTTGAAAACCAAATACTTGTGTTGCTTCTGTTCTTGTTCTGTCTGTTTATTACTTGTGTTTCTTAGCTCTTATATAAACTTGTTTTTCTAGTTCCCCAATTGATCTGTTAAGTGTTCTAAAAAACTCTCCTCACTTGTGTTGTTGTGTTGTAAAAGTGCATTGCACCCTTCAAATGATCCTTCATTTGGTATCAGAGCTTTCCAGGCTCTTGATATAAGATCTCACAATCTTAAGATCTCTCACAAACACAAAATACTTAACATCTCAAATGGAAGCTATCTTTAAAGTTGACATGGAAACTGGAACCATGGCAAAGTCTCCACTGATCACTCCTGAAGACTTTGATACTTGGTGTCAAAGAATGGAAGGCTTTATCAAGTCTCAAGACTCCAAGATGCGGGACTCTGTTGTTGAAGGACCTTACATTCCAAGCACCCCATCTGCTACTAGTGGTGGTATGATTCCTAAGGCTATGGCTGACTTCTTTGTTGAAGATACGAAAAGAATAGAGATTGATCAAAAAACCATGACAGCCCTTCAAACTGCTCTTCCAAAATCAATCTACAGAGGCTTCAAGAAGTGCAAGACTGCATCTATGGGAAGAATTGAAGCTTATGTATGACGGCTTAACTGAAGCCCAAGAGAACAGGAAAGATCTCCTCAAGAAACAGTTTGAAAACTTCATCTTTAAAGTAGGTGAGACCATGACTCAACAATACTTCAGGTATGTTGAGATTGTGGATACTCTAATGGATGTTGGAGTAACTCTTGAGAACGGGGACATTTTAAGGAAGTTTATGTCCTCTCTTCCTAGACAATGGACACATTATCATGTTGTTATCAAGAGGACTAAGAACCTTAAGACTCTTACTCTGAGAGAGTTATATGGTATTCTCAATGGATACCAAATGGAAAAGAACATGCAAAATTCATCTGGTAACTCTAGCAATCAAATGGGTTCAACCCTTCATGTGACTGAAAGGGATAGCATACAACCTCAACATCATCTTATATGCTACCCTGATAACTCACAATAGGGTCCTTTTATCACCTTCCTAGAGACTCCAAGAGAAAGTTACACTCAAGGAAGTCCCTTCCAAGAGACAAGTTCTTTTCATGCTTTTGTCTCTGCTAATGAATCCTCATGCAACTTTCTCTTCACCCTTGAAGACTTGGAGTGTATCCATCCAGATGATCTGGAGTATATGGAGATAGTTTAGCATACGGCTCTTCTCACTCATAGAGCCAAGAAGTTCTACAAGAGGACATGAAGGAAGTGTCCTAGCAATGCAAGCAGTGGAAAGTTTGGGCTGGATAAAAGCAAGTTGAAGTGTTGCAACTGTAACCAGATAAGACACTTTGCTAGACAATGCAAGCCACCAAGAGAAAATGGTGGCCAGATCAAATCCAAACCAAACTACACTAAGAGATCTCCCTAGCATGAGAAGTCAAAGTAGCAAGCTGTAGTTGCTATTAAAGAAGGAGGCTTTGACTGGATCTTTTAAGTGGAAGATGCATCTCCAAATCAAGCACTCATGGTTGAACACGATGAAGACAAGGTATTGGAACATCTTTGCACTCCTGAATGTATTGCTAAAGTTAATAGATACAGGTCCCACAACTTAGAGATGAGATCTGATCTTGAGTCCTTGAATATCTTAAAATTTGATTTTAAAAAGAATGAAAATGATTATAAGTTGAAGATAGATGACTTAGAGAAAACCATTTCAGTTTTTAAACATGAGCACACCAATTATAGGACTCAGATCAAGGATCTTATAACTAAGTTGACTGAATGCTAGGATAAGCTTGTGATTAGCAATGCCAAGGCATAAAAATGTGTTCTTGAAGAAGAGACCTTCAAGAAAATGATATCCTTATCCTTGCATGAAAAAGTGTGTTATTAGAATAAGCTGGGACTAGGATCTTGTGAGATAGCTCTTCCACACACAATCTTGTCTGTAAGATCTCCTAGATGTGGAACTTGTGAAAATGAGCTTCCCCTCATAGACCCCTTGACTAAAGAGGATGAAGAGGAGATGATGAAGAATGGCTCTAAGAGGAGTGAAGAAGAGCATTCTAAGAAGGGTCATCATCCCTCTGAGGAAAGTAAAGCTGTTGGGATGACCAAGTTCAAGAGAAAGAACTTGACCAGAAAGTGCAAAAGAAAAGCAAGGAAGGCTCAGGAGATCAAGGCCACCTTCAGCATTGCATAGAAACAAGTCTTTGTTTCTGCAGGATATGAAGTGGTTAAAATTGAGGACATAATTTTGAACTCTAACAAAAAGAGTTCTAGTTCATGTCCCAGTCATCCCATCATTATGAAGAAGACTGATAAGTTGTACACCATTGCTGTACAACATGAACCATCAAGCTCCAAAGGTAGTTCTAACCCCACAAGAATTTCCACATCATCTGAGAAGATGAGGATGGAGAATGAAAGTGATCGAGTTCAACATTGTTTTCAGAAGAATACTCCTAGAAGGAAGAAAATGAATTGTGCTATGTGTGGGAGTACCTCTCATCTTGCTAAAGATTGTATCTACAATCCAAAGAGTACTCTCCGCATCACAAAGAAATAATCTTCTAAGAATCTATAGAAGAAGAAGAAAGCTTCAGAAGGAAAATCTATTTCCTTCGAAAGCTCCAAAATGAAGAAGAAGGCAAGTGGAAAATTGCATTCGGAAGAAAATTTGGTCTTGGAAGAAATGAATACTTCCGAAGCACTGAAGTCTGCTTTAGTGCTAGCTGGATCTTCCGAAGGTCCAGTCATAAAAACTTCAGAAGACACAAAAGCTTCTAAAGTTTTGAAGGTCAAGTCCAAACTTCCAAAGGTGGTGTGGAAGACAAAGAAAGACCAAATAACAGAAACTTCTCCATCAACAATTACAAGAGATCATCAAAGCACAAATATAGGATCTATTTTTATTTCATTACCTTCTACTTCTTTTGATGAGCCCAAGACCAATAAGGCTTGGGTTTCCAAATGTAACTAATCATTTTCTTTGTGCAGGAATAACTCAAGACAAACAAAAATGTTTGGATCATTGATAGTGGTTGTTCCAGGCACATGACATGCAATAGATCACTACTGCAAAATACTGAAAGAATTGATGGAGGGCTAGTTGCTTTTGGAGGAGATGAAGGTGGTTACATTTCTGGAAGGTGAAAAGTCACAAATGGTAAGCTCAGCATTGAGAAGATAAACTTTGTCAAGGAGCTTGGATACAATCTTCTAAGTATATCTCAATTTTGTGATCAGAGTCATAACATGCTCTTTACTAAGTATTAGTGCATTGTTCTCAAGCCCAGGGTGGTTATTCCTCATGAGCATATCATGCTCAGAGCCCCCAAGTGAGGGAACATGTACAAGATGGATTTGTAAGAAACATCTCCCTCAGGAGAAGTTTCATGCTTTCTATCTATAGCAAATAGTGATGAGTCTTTTCTTTGGCATAAAAGAATATGTGATGTAAACTTTAAAAACATGAACAAACTTATTAAGAATGATTTGGTAACTGGAATGCAAAAGAAAGAGTTTACAAGTAATGACCATTGTGTGGTATGCCTGAAAGGGAAGCAACACAAGGTATCCCACAAACCAAAGGAAAGAAACTCCATCACTACTCCCCTACACTTGTTACATATGGATTTCTTTGGCCCCACCAGTGTAATGAGTCTAGGAAGGACCTCTTAGTGTTTTGTGATCATAGAGGACTTTACAAGATTCACTTGGGTCTTTTTCCTTAGAACTAAGGATGAGAATCCTAAGATTCTGAAGAATTTCATCTTAAAGTTTAAGAATCAATGTGATCATAAGGTCAAAACCATAAGATGTGATCATGAAACTGATTTCAAGAATCAAATCCTTGATTCAATTTATGATGAAAAGGGTATTACATGAGAATATAGTGCTCCCAGGACTCATAAGAAAAATTGTGTTGTTGAGAGGAGAAACATGACACTTATTGAAATTGTAAGAACCATGTTGTCTGACTCTAAATTGTCTATCACCTTCTGGTCAGAGGTAGTCAACACTGCCTGCTATGTGCAAAACAGAGTTTTAGTGGCTTTCTCAGGTCATTTAGATGTCCTTGCACCATCTTAAATACCAAAGATGAAATTGCCAAGTTTGCTGAGAAATCAGATGATTGACACTTCATTAGATACTCTTCTCAAGATAAGGCTTATAGAGTATACAATCTCTGAACTAGAGAAGTTGAAAAGTCAGCAAATGTGACTTTCAATGAGCACACTCCTAGTGTGAAAGGTTCTGGTCCTGATTGGATGATTGATCTTGATTTAGTTACCAACTATTTTAACAAATCTTGTGAGTATGTTTCATGATCTACAGACATACTACCTATAGGTGATCCTAATCTAAGATTTTACTTGAGAAGACCTTCAAGCTATACATATTCAACTCTAGTTGTAACTAACTCTGTAAATGAAGTTTCTATCAGCACCACAATGACTAATCCAGCTGATACATCTAAGATGCCTTCAAATTCTAACTCAGAGGCTCCATAACCAGATAAAGAAGCTTTAATTGTAGAAGAAAACGGTGGTGGTGATGGTGATCAAGAATTTCTTGATGCTGACAACCATTCCATAGAAGACAACATCAATGACGTCATACACTCTTCGGATCAAGTCTCTCTTGATAAATGTGCTGATGTGGTGGGAGAAACATCAATTCTAGATCTAAATTTCTATAATTTAGATCTCTCTCAGCAACGTGTTATGACCCCTCAGCTAAGGATTCACAAGTCTCATCCCACCACAAATATCATTAGGGATGTTGACACATGGGTAAGAACAAGAGGACAAACCCCCAAAGCAAATGTTTGTCTTCACTCTTGTTTCTTGTCTCAGATAAAGCCAAAGAAGATTGATGAGGCTCTGAAGGATGGAAGTTGGTTGAAGATATGCAAGAGGAGCTCCTTTAATTCAAAAGGCAAAATGTTTGGAACCTATGTCCTCTTCCTCATGGAAAGACTACTATAGGTACCAAATGGGTGTTTAGGAATAAGAAAGATGATACAGGAATTATCATAAAAAATAAAGCTTGACTAGTTGTTCAAGGGTACACATAAGAAGAAGGAATTGACTACACTGATGTCTTTGATCCTATAACAAGCATGTAAGCTATTAGGATATTCTTGGCTTTTGATGCATCCAAATACTTCAAGGTCTATCAACTTGATGTCAATTGTTCTTTTCTTTATGGGGAAATTGATGAAGAGGTGTATGTCAAACAACCACCTGGTTTTGCAAATCCTGATCATCTTGATTATGTCTGCAAGCTTGATAAAGCTCTTTATGGGCTACACCAAGCACCGAGAAAGTGTTATGAGACTCTATCTCAGTATCTCTGCAAGCATGGATGCAGAATGGGTACTATAGATGGAACTCTCTTCATCAAAAGACAAGGAAATGACTTGATTCTAGTTCAAGTATATGTAGATGGCATCATCTTTGGTTAAACTAATCCAAGGCTCTGCAAAGACTTTGAGATGCTGATGAAGGACAGATTTGAAATGAGTGCCATGGGGGAACTCAATTTCTTTCTAGGAATTCTAGTGAAGCAAGTTGAAGATGGCATCTTCATAAGTCAGTCAAAGTATGTTAAGGACATACTCAAAAGATTCAACATGATTGATTGTAAGATTGCTAAGATACCCATATCAAGAAACCGTTCCCTTGGACCTGATCTTAAGGGGAAGTATGTGGATGAAGATCTTTGCAGGGCTATGATTGGGTCTTTTATGTATCTTATAGCTAGCAGGCCTGATAACATGTTTGCCACATGTATTTGTGCAAGATATCAAGCCAAACCCAAGATTTCACATCTTATCAATGCCAAAATAATTCTAAGATACATCAAACGTGCCTTAACACTTGGCCTCTTGTATCCCAAGAACTTTGACTTCAATCTGTATGCATATATAGATAATGATTATGGTGGCTGCAATATGACCACAAAGTCTACATTTGGGGGATATCAATTTCTTTGTGGAAGGGTTGTCTCATGGTAATGCAAGAAGCAATCCTGTGTCTCTACATCAACTTCTGAAGCTGAATACATTACTGTTGTAAGCTGTTGTGCTCAAGTGCTTTGGATTCAAAATCAGATACTTGACAATGGATTAAACTTCAAGGATACTCCTATTCACATAGACAACAGTAGTGCTAACTCTATCATTAAAAATCTAGTGCAACACTCCAGGACAAAACACATCAATATTAGGTATCATTTAATTAGAGATAACTTTGAAAAGGGATTAACTTTGAGTAGCTTTTCTTAAAACTTAATCATATTATTTCTAAAATCTATGTGTCCTAAGTTGTCTATTTTATCACCTTCATAAAGCTCTTGTTTTCTTTGAATGAAAATCTTTTTAAAAGAACTTTCCTTAGATTTTTTAAAATCATTGTTAGGACGGTGTACGTACGGAATACTAACAGATTTTGTGTTTATACCAAATTAAATAGTGCGGAATCCTATTAGATTGGCAATTCAATTAGTGAGAACAATTACCCAATCGATATAAGATTGAAACTAAACATTATCAATAAATAGATATCGATCAGGAATGATCTATGAAGTTGGACAGGCTTCCTTGGACGTTCTAGACGGCTAGGGTTTGTGTATTATGAAGTATTCTATTAATTGTCTTTGTTTTCCACGAATTAAGTGGTATTTATAGGTTATGGGTTTCCAATCGTACGACTAAACCATTAGCATGGTTCAGTCATGCGATTGATCCATACACACAACTGAGGGTTTAGTCGTGCAACTGAGTCAATCTTATGTCTCATTCGTGCAACTGATCTAGTCTCCTGGTTCCGTCGTGCGACTGGTCCATAAACATGATGTATTCATGCGTATGGTCCATAAGCATGGTCCATTCACATGAAGACTCGTACGACTAGGTTGAACACATTTCTCAATCTTTATTGACTAAGAACCATGCACAACAACCCCAAACCTATATAGTAAGTTCATTATACTTTAAATCACAATAATACTATGAAATATTAAACATTATAAACATCAACCACATATTATATTTCATTGAACCCATTCATTACATATGTGTAATACATGCAAGACATTTACATTAAGCTCATAAACTAAGTACACATATATCTACAAACTCCCCCTTAGACCTAGTTTCTTCTATTGTCTAACACTCTTTATATGTTCTTCAAACTTCTTGTACTTCTCTTCTCTTGGGACTCCTGCATGTATCTCGAATGCAAAGTAGAGTCGTATGACGTGTTGGAATTGAAGTGCTTGTACTATTTCCTGCGTGTCATAGAATAGTGGCCACTTGTATAATGTGTAAACATCTCTAGTTGACAAGTTGGTTAGCCACATAGGGTCAAATACCCGGATAGTCTCTAACTTTCCATGTTTGTTCAGAACTATGACCGCTTCTCTTGTCCTCCAATAATAATACCACCATTTGAAGTGTGGAGTGAAGTCCCGAGGCATTTCCCTCAAGGGAATCTGTTGGTACACATGTCCCTAGTTCCAGTTCTAATGTTCTTAAATGTATTAGACTTTCATTGTGTTACACATATGTAATATTTGATCAATGTAATGAAGAAAACTCTATGATTGAATGTGTATTGGTTGCTTAATGTTTTATATATTTATATCATTGTATATTACACACTTATATGAGCATGCTATCAAATGGACGTAAAGGGTGCATTTTTATATGGTCCTATCACTGATGATGTGTTTGTTAAGCAACCTCCAGGCTTTGAGGATGCACAATTTCCACATCGAGTGTATAAGCTGAGTAAAGCTTTATATGGACTACATCAAGCTCCTAGAATCTGGTATGAGACATTGTCACAGCACTTAATCCAACATGGATAAACAAGAGGGAAAATTGATCCTACTTTATTTATAAAGAAGGAAAATGATGATCTCTTATGTGTACAAGTGTATGTTGATGATATCATATTCGGTTCTACAAGTCCTAAGCTATGCAATGAATTTGAAGAAATTATGACGTCTTGATTCCAGATGAGTTCTATGGGAGAGATTAACTTCTTTCTCCGACTACAAGTCAAGGAAACAGAGGATGGTATATTCATAAATCAAGAGAAGTTTGTTTACAAGCTCTTGAAGAAATTTAAATTGCAAGACTGTTAGTCTATAAGAACTCCTACAGATGTTAACACCAAGATTGAACCTGATCCAAAAGGAAAATCTATTGACCAAACTCTATACAGATCAATGATTGGTTCTTTGATGTATCTTACTGCATCTAGACCAGATATTATGTATGCTGTTTGTGTTTGTGCAAGGTATCAATTAGACCCGAAAGAATCACACTTGATTGCTGTCAAACGTATATTCAGGTATCTT